>JBBPUI010000061.1:0-47064 GCA_038094615.1 Heimioporus aff. retisporus | reverse complement strand
CGATGACAGGCGTTAAGGAGAAAATCAGAAATCTTCGATCTCGTTTCTCCAGAAGCGCCTCTCCAGCACCTTCCCACAGCTCCTACACCTCCACTGCTCAACGGAGTGCTAGCTCCCGCGTCGTTGCCTCGCAGCACAGCGGTGTTCATGGTACTAGTGGCGTCCTACACCCACTTGATGTCGGTGATAGGTTCGTTGATCTTACGCCTGCCCGGGGGTTAGACTTTACACAGCCTTGCATACTGGCAACCGACACCGGCGCTCAGCCCGCTCCATCCCGCGATCCTACTGATATCGCATCCATAACCGCCGCAAGTCCTGTACCTGCCCTGGAGTCCCACTCCTGCCATGCACAATCAACAACCCCTGAGGTTGCCAATAGAGCCACCAGCCATGTCCATGCCCAAGAACCTGATTCCCTACTTTCTGTGAATCTTATTGAAGACCCTGCCGTTCAAACTCAGCTCAGCGATTCTGATGTTGGTGTGCCAAGTAAGTGTGTTGTGTTTCTGTGTGCACTCAAAGCCTGATTGTCATGAAAGAGCCAAGGGGGACTGTCAATATTTCTCATATCATGCAGGACATTGACAAAAACCTCAAGGAGAAGTTTGGCCAATTTAGAATCCTTGTTATTGGCTGGGCAAATGCTGGAAAGACAACTGTTCTTCAAAGGATCTGCAATTCTACAGAAGATCCTGAGATATATGATGATAAAGGGCATAAGGCAATAATGTTCATAAATTGAATTCAAGGTATACTGACCTGATGAATATGTGCTCAGGTTGATTATGCAATTGAGGGCACAACAGAGGTAAGATATTACACAAATATAATAAAGCTGTGGTTTTAGCTGCCATTTTTAGTGTGGATTGCATGATATCAACTATGGAATGGTATTCAAGAGCAACCCAAACTTTGTCTTCCATGACTCCCCTGGGATTGAGTCTGGAAGTAAACAGGAAGTTCAAAAAATGACAAACTTCCTTGCAGAGCATTCTGCCACTAACCAGCTAAAAAATCAAATTCATGCAATATGGTGAGGAGAGATGGTTGTGCTGTGTTCTTGTACTTATAAATGTAGGTATTGTATCCCTATGGATCAACACCATCGTGCCATTACAGTTGCAGAGGAAAAGTTCTTTGGTGAATGTGACACCGGAAGTGGTAAATATGTCATTTTTGTTGTTATATATTTGTGCTGATGATTGGATCAATAGTTCCAATTGTGGTTTTGTTCACCAAGTTTGATGCCCTGCTGACACAGGCATTTCAACCCAAGTACTTACTTTTGCCTGAAGATGAAAGACAAAAAAAACTACAGGCTGCTGCCCAAGAGATGTTCCAAGAGAGGAATATTTGGAGAGATTTAAGTCAGATGAAATTTCCACCTAACACATCAGTACAGCTACAAGGTGACTATACATAACCTATGGTTTTCACTTTGATGCCATTAAAGATTTTTCAGATCTGGACACAACTGATGTAGGATGTGATACATTACTGGAAAAGACAGCAGCTGTGCTGGACAGTAAAACTTTGCAGATGATGCTGGTATCAGTACAGGAAAAGAACATATTACTTTGCATCAAATATGCAATCAAGTAGTGAGTAAAGACATCATAATATGATACAGCTACATATGACAATATATCTAGTGTTTTGAGGAAATATGTTGACTCTGGGATTGCTGAAGAAGACTATGTTGTAATGGAGGCATTTGCAAGTTGGTTTCCACACACCCAGGTATGCTTACCTGATTGGATCCACTAGGGTGGGAGAGAAACTGAATATTTTGCATAGGTAAGATTTTGGCAATGGTTACAATAAATTTGACATTAAGGATGATTTTTCATTTAGGAGGTAAATGGTCTAATGTATATCAAAACCAAGGATCTTTCTCATGGCAATTTTCTACTGCTGCTCTGCTTATAGTTTGTAAGTGATCTGATGTGCACCAGAACTGATTATTTCTCTCATGGCACATTTTCTACTGCTGGTCTATTAATAGCAAGTAAGTGGCCTAATGCATAACAAATATGGTCATTTCTCTTATAAACCATTTCTACTGCTATTCCATTCATAGCCAGTAAGTGGTCTGATGTGTATTCCAAATGGCCATTTCCCATATGACTTATTTTTTGCTGCTGGTCTGTTTATAGCGAGTAGGTGGTCTGATGTGCTCAGAAATGATTATTTCTCATGACCTATGTATTTTATGCTGCTATTCTATTCATAGCAAGTAAGTGGTCTGATGTGTATCAGAAATGATTGTATTCTTCATAGCTTATTTTCTGCTGTTGTTCCATTCATAGTTTGTAAGTGTTCTGACATGCATCAGGAATGGCCATTTGTCTCATGACCTATCATTTACTGCTGTTGCATCTATAGTTTGTATGTGGTTTAATGTGCATCAAAAATAACCATATTTCTCATGCACTATTTTCTACTGCTGTTCCACATGTAGTATGTAAGTTGTCTGATGTGCATCAGAAATAACTGTTTCTCTCAGGGTCCATTTCTGCTACTATTCCATTCATAGGAAGTAGGTGGTCTGATATGTATCAGAAATGACTGTATTTCTCATTGTTCATTTTCTACTGCTGTTCCATTTGTAGGAGGTAAGTGGCCTCAGTGCATCAGAGATGACCATTTATCTCATGATTTATTTTTTGCTGCTATTCCATTCATAGCCTGTAAGTGGTTGATGCACATTAGAAATAATCATTTTTCTCATGCCCCATTTTCTGTTGTGGTTTTATTCACAGCAAGTAAGTGGTCTGATATACATCAGAATGTCCATTTTCCCATTGTCCATTTTATAGCAAGTAAGTAGTTTGATATGCATCAGATATGACTATCTCTTTCATAATCCATTTTCTAATACTACTCTATGTATAGTTTGTATGTGTTCTGGTGTGCATTAGGAGTGATCATTTCCCTTATGATTCATTTTCTGCTGTCATTCCACACATAGGGAGTAAGTGACTGATATGTATTAAAAATGATGGTTTCTTTCATGGCTCATTTCCTTCTGCTGCCCAATTCATAGGGAGTAAGTGATTTGATGAATATTGAAAATGACCATTTCTCTCATGGCTCATTTTCTGCCACTGTTCCATCTGTAGCGAGTTAGTGGTCCAATGTGCATCAGAAATGACCAGGCCACTCATTGCTTATTTTTGCCACCATTTGATTCATAGAAAGTAAGTTGGACTGCATTAAAAATAATCATCTCTCTCATGACCTATTTTCTGCTACTGCTCCATTCACAGCCAGTAAGTGGGCTGATATGTATTAGAAATGATTATTTCTCTCATGGCCCAATTTCCACTTGTGTTCTATTTATAGAGAGTAAGTAGTCTGGTGTGCATCAGAAATGACCATTTCTCTCATGGCCTGTTCCTTGCTACTGTTTCATCTATAGTTTGTGAGTTGTCTGATATAGATCAAAATGGCCATTTTTCTCATGGCCCATTCTCTGCTGTTGTTCTGTTCATAGCAAGTAAGTAGTCTGATGAACATCAGAACTGGCCTTTTTTCTCATGGCTTATTTTCTGCTGCTTTCCACTTATAGCCAGTAAGTGGTCTAATGTGCATCATAAGTGACCATTTTCCAAGGTTTATTTTCTGCTGCTATTTCATATGTATATGTAGGAAGTGAGTGGTCTGACATGTGTCAGAAACAACCATTTTTCTTATAGCCCATTTTCTGCCACTGTTCCATTTCTATATAGCGAGTGAGTGGCCTTTATAATATCCCCCATATATCAGAAATGACTATACCCTTCATGGTCCATTTACTGCTGCTGTTTTATTCATAGGATGTGAGTGATCTAATGTGCATCAGTCATATGAAAATCTTTCATGACCCTTCCTTTTTTTTGTTGTTTCATTTATAGCAAGTGAGTGGTTTTCATATGTACTTCCAGTAAGTGCTTTATAGTAAAAAATAAACATTCATCTCACTGCTCCTCTTTTATTCACAGCAGGGACATAATATGAATTCTTTTCTTGTCTGGCTATTTTAAACTAATAATTGCATCCCCCCTATCACAACATTTAGCTGGTAAGCCATACTTTGGTTTTCTTATATCACTGTTATAGTTTTTTGTTTAGGATGTAAGCAAAATTCTGAAATAATATTATATTTTCATATCAGCACATTATTTTCATATAGTTTGTAAGGACTATTTCTCCATTATGTTTAAAACATTCATAATTTATATTTTTCTCTTAGACAGTTGGTATTCCTTATTTATTTATCAATTTCCATAACTAATGTTATCCAGGTAATGCAAACTGTGGATTCACAGCAGGTCTGTACTTATGATGGAACTTGTTACATACATCTGCTTAAGCTTATTGTTTTATAGATTTCATCATCTAGCATACACAACTTTCTTGTTGTATATTTTATCACATCATGGTCCATTCATTAACTAACATGTTTTTCTAGGCTTCACAAAACAGAGAGACATGGAAAGATAACCTTCAACAAGGAATAGGCATGTTGTTTACACTCATGTTTGAAAAATATTTATATTTTTATAGGACTTCTACTTGTTCTCCAACATTCCTTTTTCCTTGTCCAAAACAGGGTTCCTGATGCATTCAATGTGGCTGCAATAAAATACCATACATCTGGAATATCTACTCAGGTGGAAAATGAACTTGAAAAGCTCTATGATCAATATCATACTGCAAACATAAAGTCAAGGGAGAAGGTTATTATGGATGTGATATTGTATCATCCAATCTGTGGGTAGTCAAATAGATTAGTACACACAGTATTCTCATACTGAGCTGGTTTTGTAGCCTAGAGCTTGATGTCACTACCTAACAGAATCCTTTCCATCCTACTTCTTCCAATATTTACTCTATGTAGAACTATATAAATATCTTGCATCTGAAATATTTTATGTTGCAAAACCATTAACACATTCATCCATGACCACATATTGTTCAAGATGTTTTATTGCAAATGTCTTCAGAATGGTTGGGAAGAAAATGTGTTCAATGGCATAAAAAGTATGTATATGTACTGTATCTACTGTATATAGTAGTTATTGCACACTTGCAATCAGAAGTCATATACATACTTACATATGTATGACATTCTTTATGATCAGACTTGCCTCATGCCTAGCATAAAGTGATCATATGTTCCCTCATGATCTTTAGATCTGCCACACCATACAGTGGTCTGATGTTTTCCTTATGGTTTCTTCATCACTCTACTGGTATAATTTCCAATCATCAGTTCCCCCTTCCCCCCATAAAAGGGTGACCAGCTTATAGGACAATACAAATAAAAAATAAAAAATAACTTTGATACAATTCTAGAGTACATATGTATTGGAAGTAGAGGCAGGAAGTATGTATTTTATTAGTCAATGACATTGAGCTCTATACTACAAGGCCAATTTAGCATGAGAATACTAATCCATCTGATTACCTACAGATTGGATGATGCAATATCACATCCATGATAATCTTCTCCCTTGCTTCTATGTTTGCAATATGATATTGGTCATAGAGTCCCTCAAGTTCACTTGCCACCTGTGTAGATATGCCAGATGTGTGGTATTTTTCTGCAGCCACATTGAATGCATTAGGATGATTGCTTTGAACAAGAAAAAAGGAGTGTTGAAGAACAAGCAGAAGGCCTATAATAATATAAATATTATTCAAACATAAGTGTGAATAACATGCCTATTCCTTGTTGAAGGATATCTTTCCATGTCTGCCCTTTTTTTGATACCTAAAAATTACATATAGTTAATAAATGGACCATGATATGATCAAATATACAACAAGAAAGTTGCACATGCAGGATGATGAAATCTATGAAACAATAAGCTTTAGCAAATGCATGCAATTAATTTCATTATGAGTACAAACCTGCTGTGAGTTTTCAGTTTTGATTATCTGAATAATATTAGCTATGCAAATTTATGAATACAGAAAGAAAACTAACTGTCTGATGAAAAAAAAAATTAAACATGTCAAAACAAAATGAATAAATGGAAATAACACCTACTGACTAAATGGAGATATAAAATAGATCAATGTAAGGATTACAATATCTTTCAAAAATTTCCCTTACATCCTAGGTAAAACACATTCAATGGTAATATCAGAAATCAAAACATGACCCACCAGCTAAATTATATTGTTAAGGCAAAAAAAATGCAATTGTTAATTTGAAGTAACCAGAAAAGTCAAAAGTCAATGTATATCATGCTTGCAATGGATGAGAATAATGAGATGGATGTTTATCTTTGGTCATAAAGCACTTACTGGCAATGCATGATAAGACCACTTACTTGCTATAGATGGAGTAGCACAAAGTTGGGCCATGAGAGAATTGGTCATTTCTGATACATGCCAAACCACTTACTCCCTATGAATGGAACCACAGCAGAAAATGAACCATAAGAAAAATGGTAATTTCCAATGCATATCAGACTTACTTCCTATGTGTAACAGCAGCAGAAAAATAGGCTATCAGATAAATTGCCATTTCAATGCATATCAAACCACTTACATCCTATCAGCAGAAAATGGGGTCTGGGAAAAATGAACATTTTTGATGCACATCAGGCCACTTACAAACTATGAATGAAACACCAGCAGAAAATAGGCCATGAAAAAATTGGTTATTTCTGATGTACATCTGACCACTCACTTCCTATAAATGAAACAGTAGTAGAAAATGTTCCATTAGAGATATTTTTGATGCACATCAGACCACTCACTCCCTATGAATGGAGCAACAGAAAGTGAGTAATGAGTGAAATGGTTATTCCTAATGCACATCAAACCACTTACAATCTATGAATGGGACACCAGCCAAAAATAGACCATGAAAAAAATGATTATTAATAATCCATGTCAAATGACTTACATACTATAAATAAAACAGCAACAGAAAAAGGCCATGAGAAAAATGGTTATTTGTGATGCATGTCCACCACTTACATACTATGAATGGAACAACAGTAGAAACTGGCAGTGAGAAAAATCCTCATTTCTGATACACATCAAACCATTTACCTCCTAAATCAAAAATCATATTTAATATTCCACTTACATGTTTAATTATTGTCAAAATCTTACCTATGCAAACTATTTAATTCCTTTGCTACACATGGATTTGATTGTATAATCATACCTGTGTATGTGGAAACCAACTTGCAAATGCCTCTATTACATCATGGTCCTCTTCTTCAGTAATCCGGAAATCAACATATTTCCTTAAAACACTAGATGTATATATTACTTCATCTTTGGCTGTATCACATTGTGGTGCCTTTACTCACTATTGGATTGCATATTTGATGCAAAGCAATATATTCTTTTCCTGTGCTGATACCAACAACATTTGCAGTGATTCACTGTCCAATGCAGCTGCTGTTTCTTCCAGTAATGCATCACATCCCACATCAGTTATGTCCATATCTGAAATATGCTTTATGACATCAAGGTAACAATCACAGGTCATGAATAGTCACCTTGTAGTTGCACTGATGATCTAGGTGGAAATGCCATCTGACATAGATCCTCCCAAATGTTCCTTTTTTGAAATATCTCTTGGGCAGCAACCTGTAGAGTTTTCTGTCTTTCATCTTCAGGCAAAAGTAGGTGCTCAGGTTGAAATGCCTGTGTTAGAAGGGCATCAAATTTAGTAAATAGCACCACAACTGGAACTATCAATTTAATCATCAGTACAAATGTATATATGGCCCTAAAAATAATATCCTTACTATTTCTGCTATCACATGCACCAAAGAACCTCTCCTCTGCAACTGTCATGCCATAATGGAGTTGATCCATAGGGATACAATACCTGCACCTATTAGTACAAAACCACAGCACAACCATTTCTCCTCACCATATTGCATGAATTTGATTTTTAAGCTGACCAGTCCCAGAATGTTTTGCAAGAAAATCATTCATTTTTTGGACTTCCTCTTCACCCCCAGCTTCAAACCCAGGGGAGTCATGGAAGACAAAGTCTGGGTTGCTCTTAAATACCATTTCATGGTTGATATCATGCACTTCATGCTGAAAATGACAGGTAAAATGATGACTTCAACACATATATGCAATACCTCACCTCCCTTGTGCCCTCAATTCCATGATTAACCTGAGTATATATCATCAGGTCAGTGTATCTTGAATACAACATATGAACATTAGTACCCTATGTCCTTCATAATCATATATCTCAGGATCTTCTGTAGAATTACAAATTCTTCGAAGGATGGTTGTCTTTCCAGCATTCGCCCGGCCAATAACAAGGATCCTAAATGGTCCAGATTTCTCCACAAGATTTTTGTCAGTGTCTTGTATGATATGAGAAATATTGACAGTCCTCCTTGGCCCTTCATGACAGTCAGGCTTTGAGTGCACACAAAGATTATAGTATGCCTACCCAACACATTGATGTCGGAATCATTGGCAGAGAGTTGGAAATCAGATCCTCGGGCAGGCATATAACTGGTAGCAATATTGCCCAGCATGACACCTGGCTGAGTGGCAAGGCTATATAATTGTGTGTGGTAGGATTGAGATTCCAGGGCAGGTACAGGACTAGCGGTAGTTGAGAAAGGGGAATCAGTGGGATCATACGATCGAGCGGCCCGAGTGCCAGCGCGTTTTACGAGCGCGCGGGGCTGTGTAGAGTCGGCCTCCTGGGCAGGCGCAAGACCAGTGGACCTATCAGCGACATCAGTGATATCCTGAGCGTGGCTGCGCCGCAAGCTAAAGAAGCGAGGCCTGCCGCTCTGTCGAGCAGCGGGGGTGTCGGAGCCGGGGGAAGGCGCTGGAGAGACGCCTCTGGAGATACGAGACCGAAGATTTTTGATTTTCTCTTTGAAGCCTGTCATTGCGAAATCGAGTCGTTCGTATAGACTGAGAGGCGTGGATGAGCACAAGTGATCGCTTGGGTGATGTAGATAATGAGAGCTGCGGACGATGCGAATGGTGAGCCGATCAAGAAGCGACTTGCTGTGTATTAGAGTTTCCACGGTCATCTCATGACTCTACAAACCCGTCTTCGCTGGATCAGTGCTCGGTTTACCACGACAGGGTTTGATGTCAATGATGCAGCCAGTTTCGGCAACCAAGTTGCAAACCGCTGCTGCAAGATTCAAATTCTCTTTTTTTTTTTTTTTTTACTTTTGTAGGCCCTTTTCATCGTTCAGTTACTGACATGGGTATCGATCGACAGACACATCAGAAGTTTCAGAACACTAGCAGAACGTCAACGAGAATAGTTAGAGAGCGGTGAGTTCAAACGACACTAGCGAGTGCCATACGTCGATCGGCGCGGAACCCTTCGTGATAGCTATATGAACGTAAGACAATAAACTTCCCTGTGCGCGCCCTCCCTAGAATGCGAATCGTCTGGATCGGAGGCTATACTGTGGATAATATCTCACCGATAAGTCATTGATGAAGAGCTTTGACGAGACGTCTTTGGACAATCAACATCCAGCTCATGTCTTTTTCCAAGTCATGCACCGTCAGGCTGAGAGCTAGCAAATCGCCAACCTGCGCGACCATGCTCCCATTTACCACGGCGGGGATTCATGAAGTCGAAACGGCCACGAACCGATTCGAATGATTTACACCTACGAGGTGTAGAAGGCTTCGCTGAACAGAGCGTGCCACAGTTCAGGTCCGAAAGTGAGCTCATCAACATAGCGTGTTTTGACTTGCTCGTGACATGCCGGCCCACTTAGTAGCCTTACTCATGGGGTTGAGAGTCGAGTTCTCGAAATCAATTGCGATCTAAAAGTTGTTCGACGTTGACTAACAATCCTACCACGGTCGTTTTCCACCAGTGAACCGCGACGATAGCGGAACCATACCGACATGTGGTCATCGGTCTGACGAAAGTACTACATGCTTCTCCCTCGGACTTCTTTCACGTAATTGCGAGTACGTCGAAAACGATGAGCGGGTGGTCACATTGCTTGTTGCAGTAACTTGGGCAAGTGCAGTGCCTATGTATATGCCAGAGTCTCTGGCACGTGCCATTCACTGACGATCAACGCGCGACAGGTACCATCATGCACTCTCTCGTTCGCGTGCACGCTATTTCAAGCACGTCGAGGACGGGCTGAATATGCGGGATTCCGCTCCGTATATCCCGCGTAGCCATCGGAGGCATGAATCACAAATCGCATGCTATGGATCATCTTGGATGACGATGATCCAGCGATTGCATGAACGATAGCGACGAGGACGGCGATCCGCCAACGGCCCTACGCTTCTCGACCCGATTCACAGGCACTCAGAGGAGATGTTCACGCACTCCAGGCTGGTGGTTTAGTTACGGCGCGTATCTCTCGCCCCACTTCTCGATCTTGGCATAAGCATCGCTTTCGGGAGTACATTTCAGCCACCTCCCAGTGTTCTAATCCGATCGTGCCCCACTTCCTAGTACACGGGAACAAGGACCAGGGAACGGTCACGAGCAGAGACCGCCGCCGTCGAGGGTCGTCGCTCACCACCGCCTGCGAACGCTCAACGGCACACAGGACTGTTGAGACGTGTCAGGTCTGCGCGTCCTGCGATTGGACGTTCCCACCCCCCCTCGATAGCCCAGATGCGATCCGCTGCGCGACAACGCCCCCACGGGGTGACCGGCCCGACCCCACTCCAGTTGGATGATCGCATAGCCTGACTTGGCGTCATCGGCGGTGAACGGTTGAACCGTAGCTCAAGCGAAAGAACCCTGACGCCGGCCAGACAAGAATGATGTCGGACGACGCGTCTGGAAAGCAAAAGACGTCATTCAAAATGCCGATCATGGAATGCCAGGATACACGGGGAGCACTTTTTTTTTCCTCGTCGCAGACCGTTTCCTCCCTCTCAGGGTCTGGGTGTAGGCGTCAGATGTGATGAGTGGGGGCGAACGGATCATCGAGAACAGATCATCAAGCGGTGGGCATGCCGATCAAACGTTGGCCCTACCTATTTGACGAACCGCGGGGCATCACCAACAAGCGGTGCACCACGCCGCACACGCCAGTAGGGGCCACAGAGCGCGTAGTACGCGAGCATGACATGCACGACCACGATGTAGCGGTGGAAGGACAGGTGGCCTCCGGGCGCCATCCCCTCTTTTTTCCCTTTTCCCTGGATGCTGTCCAGCTTTGGAGATCGTCCGAGACGACTCCCACATGGTCGTGGATCCGTCTCTCGATCGGATGCGTTGCCGGATCATCACACGTTCTACTGCCTGCACGAGAACACGAACACTATCGAGGACGTACGCGCGTGAAGCGCCGCTCCGTGCTGTTCGCGGGTTTTGCTGGGCGCACCGGGGCGGGGCACGGGTGCCCGCGTATGACATTCAGACGGGCGCATGAGACGTGTCAAGGACGGAGACTCGCAGTGTGGGAGAGAACCCATCGTCCAACTAGTGGTTTGAGCGGAGCCGACAAGACGGCGGCGTCGGCATCTCGCTCTATCAAACGATAGATTGATTACACTCATCTCTTTTATGTACCGTATAAATACGTGATCCTGTCTGATCGCATCTTTTTCATGTGTTCCTTGGCTACACACCACTACTACTAGCACGCCAGTTCGTATTTTTACATGGGTATTCGTCTATTCTTTCCGGTTGCTTGATGCCGCGAGGCGATGTCGGTCCGTGCTACCTGCCACTACTAACATGGCTGTCCAGGTTGACAGCTAATTCTGCGGCTCGGTGCCTTGAACTGCAGTTTCGATGACGACCTGGGGGTGCCTCAATCGGAACCAGATGGGGTGTACATCCCGCAGGCGTGCGGCTGCACGTCCTCGAGATGAGCAGGGAACTGAGCAAAGACGGTGACTGACGTTATCTGGACGCAGTGTGAAAACGACCAGGGGGCCCTCGTGAGTGCGGCTCCCACACGATGAGGTGACGTACGTCAACACGGCCCAGAGTCTAGTGCGGCGGGGTCGCTGTGCCAGGCCGCGGTGGGGGGTGCAGCGCGTTTATTTAGGGGAGGGATGTGGGGAGGGGGCGGTGGCGACGACGTGCGATGGCGACGTGATCGTTGCCTGAACGAATAATCTGAGCTACGAGGTGCAAGTTCATGGCCGAGCAAATCGGGTCCCATGACGAGATAACCTGTGTTCGCATGGATCAGGGCATTGTCCGCAGCCACATGTTGACGGCGAGACAAGGCCTGAGCGAGGGCGACGTCGTAGCAGACAAAGGCAGACCTGGAAAGACCATGGAAGACGAGGACGGGGGCAGGGGGAAGGGGACAATGAAATTGGGGATAGGCCAGTTCGGGTCGGATAAGGTGGCGTTCGTTGCGAGCCGTCACAGCCTCGATTTGGCGACGCCGGGGCGAGTAAGTACGGAGGAGTGTGTTTTGCGGTTGCCCAGCCTCGCCGGAACTGAAACAGCAGAAAAGGTTGGAAGAGATTGAATCCACAACTTTTTTTTCCTCCTCCTCCTCCTCGTCCCCGTCGCCCAGCCAGCTTTCTGTTGTTGTTATGGAGTCTTCTGCCGCGGTCGAGTCTCCGTCAGTGCGTTCGTCCATTTTAGGCTCCTTTCTTCGTGGTCGTCCTCGCGGCGTGTCCACTTCCCAACCACCAGCACCGCGCAGAGACTCGTCCCCGTCCCCGCCCACGACGCCCCCACCCGCCCGTGCGACCAGACGGCGCTCGTTCGCACCCACAGGCCTCATCATACCGCATCTCGCCGCAAACGGAAACCCTCAGACAACGACAGCGACGACAACAACGACAACGCCCGTCGCTGCGTTTGGCATATCAAACATCCTCAGACGCAGACGCTCCACCGGTCAGCCCAGCTCGAACGGCAATTCCCCTCCGCCACCCATCCTCGAACTCCCCTCTCCCGTCCAGCCAGACGCCGACATGCCCCTCCCCGCCCCTCCCGCCCTCCACCGCGGCCCCTCCTCCAACTCCACCTCCCCCGTCCACGCCCACCGCATCCGTCTCGTGCCCCATCTCGACTCCCGTCGCACCCTCCGCTTCGAGCCCATCACCCGCGATCTCAAGGACGAAGACCCCCCGCTGCGCATCGGCAGATTCACAGACAGATCCGGCATCGGCCTCAACGCCGCCAACCTCCTCTCCTCCAACAAGCTCGCCTTCAAATCAAAAGTCGTCTCCCGCTCCCATGCCGAAATCTGGATCGAGGCTGGCAAGTTCTTTATCAGAGACACAAAGTCCTCCTCCGGCACCTTTCTCAACCACCTCCGCCTCTCCCCCGCCGGCCACGAATCCCGGCCCCACCAGCTCAGGGACGGCGATATCCTCCAGCTCGGCGTCGACTACCAGGGTGGCTCAGAGGACATTTACAAGTCCGTCAAGATCAAAATCGAAGTCGGCAGGGAGTGGCAGGCGGGCGCCAACGCCTTCAAGTACGTTTCGTTATCCACCTCGCCCCGTCCTCCCCCGTCTCACTCTTTCCTCAGCACCCATGCGATCGGCCAACTAAAGGCCCTCGCCGTCACCACCGACCCATCCAAACCAGGCGAGGTCAATCACCCCGCCAAATCCAAGCGATTGCCCAAGACAAACATACCCGACTGTTGCATATGTCTGCCCCTTTCTCCCTCCCTCTTTCTCCCTCTCACACCTGCCCAGGTCTCTTTTCTGTCACCATCCGTCAAGCCCTCTTTATCGCACCCTGTTCTCACGCATTCCACTACAAGTGTATCCGTCCTCTCCTCGAAAAGCACGACTCTGCCTTTTCCTGCCCCCTCTGTCGCAGCTTTGCCGACCTCGAGGAGGACGTCGAGGTCGAGCATGACCCCGAACCCGAAGACGACGACATCGAGTGGGAAGACGTCGCGGCACCGCCACCCAACCCAGACGCCCTAGCGACCTCTGCCCGCCAACTCGCGAGCCCTCCCCCGCTTGCTCGCGATGGCGCCGAAACCGAAGTCGAAACGGATCTTCTCGGAAACGAGCACCGCCCCCGGCGCACACGTCCGATCGTCCGTACGGACGGTCACATCATCCTCCCCTTTACACAACTCGATCCCTCCCTCCACATCGATGTCGATGCCGAGATGTTGGACGCCGAGGTCAACGACGGCGATAACGAGGACGACGAGAGCCAGAACCACGACCAACCCGTCGGTCGCGATGGCCTTGCCGCCAACTCCTCGGGGATCCGGGATGATGGCTCGGAAGGCGACGGGAGCCACAGTGCGAGCGCCGAGGGCGTTGTAATGGCCCCGGTTGCCCTCGACATGGAGCCCGTCGTAAGCGGTAAGCGGAAGCGGTGAGCTGTGTCTGGCGTATCGTTTGTTTGTTGCCGCATACGCTCCCAACGCCCGTTTTCCGTCTTATTTATGCCCTCCTCGTGACGACTTTTTCCCTTTACTCCTCCCTCTTCGTGCCATAGGGTATGTAATGAGTTGGCATTTTTTTACCATTCTCTCGTCTTTTCCTGCATTTCTCTCTCTCTCTGTTGTTTGTCCTCTTTTAGATTATCTATCCCCACGCCTCCTCTACCATACACCTTTTTAGTCGTAATTTTACCCCCATCGCTCTCGGCATTTTTTTTTCTTCTTTTTCGCTTGCCTTCCATTCCATTCCATTCCTTGTGGTCTCTCTCAAATTTCTTTTTTACTTCGCCTTGTGTTGTTTACAATAAAACCAAATGCGCTGCAATGAAACCAAATGATTTTGTTTTGTTTTGTCTATGTATTGTTTCGTCTTGTGGTTTTGTGAGGGGGCACCACGTGGCTGTCCGGATTTGGGCGACTGCGGGTTCGAAGGTCAAAGGCACGCCTAGGAGTACTGCGGACGCAGCGGCAGCACTACCGGGGAACCGGACAAAAGGACTTGGGGCCTTCGGCGGGAGACGGAACGGGACGGTGACCCGGGCCGATCAATATGTACCGTTCGGGTAGCAAGTCTTTGCTGTATCTGCGAGAAGCAGTCTAGAGTTTACGAAAACGAAAACGATGATGGACCGCATCTCCCCCGCTCGAGCGGTCCGGGGGGCCGACGTCATAGTCTCGAACCTGGGGGGGAACTCGAAGTTCGGACACCAAATTTTTTTTGATCAAAAAAAAACGTTGCAAGTATCTGATCTCTAGCAATTTCGCGTTCAACGAACGCTGCGGGAATTCCTCTTTTTTTTTTCTTACCAGCCAGAGGGGGGGGAGAGACATGATCACGCGAGACCTGTTCGCACAGGAATAGGACCCAAGGATAACGTCTCTTGGTGTTCTCTCGACCGGCAGGGACATTGATGACGATGGGGACCAGGACGGAAACAGGATTCGGCGTTGATCAGGTTTTTTCTTTTTTTTTTTTCTGGGGCGAGGGGGGCGTACGATTTGGATGGTGGTCGATGCGTTGGGATGCGCGCAGCAGCACCGACCACCATGTTGAATGATGGCAAGACGATGACGCCATCACACCGGGCGTGTACGTGTATGTATCCCTTGCCCTCCGTCGATACCCTTTGTTCTTTTACGACGCATCGATTCGATTGAAAGGTACATGGCACGCGTGCGCCATAGATGCAACATCGACAACAAACCCGTTAATGAGGCGACGAGGGCAACAAAGCGAAGACAATAAAAAGGTGCAAATGATGGCATCGTCAGATCCCACAACGCCAACCTGCACGTCCCCATTCCCCGTTCCCCGGTTCTGACGATACAGAACGGGCGGGCCTCGCCTGCGGGCTCAGTGGTAGCGGATAGGTTATAAAAAAGGTCAAACACCCACTCGGAACGAGGTGTCCTGACCGACGCGCACACCGAAGCACAAGGCTGCCCGGTCTGGTACGCGGGATCTGAACGTCAAGGTCGACGGTGACGACGACGACGATGCGGAGGGGGTACATACGGACGTAGAACCCTGTGTCGATGACGCCGGAACGCTGCGACCGGCTACGCTCCGCGACGTGTTTGGCGTGCACGTCAATACGCACGAGCAAATGTTGTCCATTGTCGCAAATGTAACCAAAAGCCCTGAATAGTGCACGTCGATCCCAGAGGGGTACACTGTCAGACATGCAGGCGCACTGGTGCGTAGGTGAATACAGGGCCGTGTTGACGCCGCTCAGGAGTATTTCTGTTAGCGACGGTAGAAACTGAAGGAGAAGAGCGGCCGATTTACTTGCCCTTGCCCTTGGACGATGAACGTCTGGAAGATAGGCATCGCACCCCAACGCTAAGATCGGTTGGGCAACCCGTCTGCAACGAATACAAAAACCCGGTTGGCGGCCTATTTTGTGGTCGATCTGGATCGTAAAGAAGACAAAGAGAGACCATGATCATACTGTTGGACTCGGACACCGTCCCGCCAGTAGCATGGGCAAGGTCCGTAGAATGGATGTAAAATACCACACGGTATGTTACATATAAAAGCAACGGGTGGTAGACGGGCGGCTTACCTGCCGTCGAGCTGCTCAGGCTGACAGCGGAACGCGAAGTAAAACTTGTCCAAAAATGGTAATAGGAAATATACACTTTATTGGAAAGTGGACATTGTACGACTAAAATCTTGACGCTCTAGATTCCATGGACTCTGCAAAGGGTGTTCTTCGGTCGATCGTAGAAGCTACACAACAAGTTCAAAACGCTGTAATTCAATATTCGACCACTAGAGGCATCAGACAAGTGCAACATCAGTCCCTCATTCGACTCGAATTCGAGTTCCAGACACTCACCGATGCGTGTCGAGCAATTCTCAACGCTCTCGATAATCCACTGCTTCGTCATCGGTACATGGTTGACGATCGCTTGGTGGACTGGTTGTCCAGCACCGAACCAGAAACATGTTTGGATACGCTGAGAGATGGGAAGGTTGATCAGGATCGAGCGAGAGGGACCGACGTTCTCTGGGTTCACTCCGTCGACGTCCGCTTGTGGAGAAGATGACATTCACGCGGCTATTGTTCTTTTCCAGACCCACAAGGCCCACTTCCATTTTTTGTTGACAACGGACATTTGGTATGTGTCAGATAGTATTGGTTCTATTGAGAACATCGCTGACAGGAATACAGGAACAATGCGAATGCCAGTGGGCCTCATGGGCAAATAGTCTCTTCGAAACCCGAGTAAGTTCCTCTTTGTTACATGCGGCTTGCGACGAAAACATGAAAGTGGACCTTTCATCCCTATTAGTGATGCTCATACACATACCCAAACGAATCGTGTTGTGATGAAAAAACAGAGGGAGGAGATTGTTGGTATGTATTGCAGTATCCTTGAGTGTGAAGTGGTCTCACCACGATATTCCTCTACTAGCTCAGAAGCTAAAAAAGCTTTTACGAGACCTTGACACGCTGGATTGCGCATGGAAGCATCGAGAAACTTTGTTGATCCGTCAATCTGACACCTGTGGATGGTTACTTTATACGACCGCATATAGGTCTTGGAAGACAGGAGAAATTTCGTTCTTATGGCTACGAGGAAAAGGTATGACATGACTCAAGGATCGTGTGCCTCTGATAAGGATGAATCATAGCTGGTGCCGGAAAAACAGTTTTGGCGTCCGTATACGTTCCATCCCAAGAGGCTGGACTGCTTACCTACTCACAGCGCTTCCGTTATCGATGATCTCACAAGTTCCAGAGGAGACGATGAATTCCTGGCCTTCTTCTATTGTGATTTTCGCATGCAACGGTCAACAAGTGCTGTTGAAGTCTTGCGTTCGATCCTTGCTCAGCTGACTGCTCGTCTCTGTGCTATTATGGACGACCCAAATGATCTGCTGCAAGAACTGATGGAAGCAAATGACAACCTTGCTGGCCCGTTTTATAATGTCGAGAAACTTTCGCGTTATATATCAAGAGTCGCGGCGCTCTGTCCCCGAAAACCTTTCGTTGTCATCGACGCGCTCGATGAATGTCGGGAAATGGAGAGCCTCCTCTATGGGCTCGTCCTGAGCAGCAGTGACATGCAAGTCTTTGTCACTTCTCGACCTTTGCAGAACATCACGAGTATTTTATCCTCTTCCCCATGCATCTTGATGGATGAAATGGTCGATGATTTGTCAGCTGACATTCTCCTGCATGTCACAAGAGAACTTGACTCGCGTTCCCGACTGAGGACGTTTGACGTGGCATTGAAAGAGGAGATCCGATCTAAATTATGTGCCAGCGCAGACGGCATGTAGGACATTTTGATTTTTCTACCCTGGCGTGTACTAACTATTTTTTTTTGGCCAAGGTTTCGTTGGGTACAATGCCAGATCGACACACTTGACCGATGCACTACCGTATCGGACATTCGGAGGGTGTTAGAGAGCCTTCCGGAAGGATTGGAAGAGACATACAGGAGGATTCTTCTTGCGGTAGATAGGAGGGATGAACGCCTAGTACGGCGTGCATTGGTCTGGCTGGTGACTGCGCTTCGACCAATGCAGATGAAGGAACTTTTGGAAGCGCTCATGATTGATCGGGCACGACGAGCGCTAGACTCCAGGCTCGAATTGACGGCTGCCGATCTGTTGGATTTTTGCAGGTGCCTCGTTATCCATGACTGTGAAACTGACATCATCTCCCTCTCTCATATGAGCGTCAGGGTGAGTCCTTCGTAAAGTTTGTTTGTCGTTTCTGAATCGCTTATGCTTCCTCGGTCAGGAATACCTGCTGAGCCCAGAGCTTTTTCGAGCACAATTACCACAATATCATATTGTGCCGGAAGATGGGCACGAACGACTAGCTAGGCTTTGCATGGCATATATTGCTTTCTGCCTTGAAGAATCGGCAGATTATAAAGCGGGACAATACATCCTGACGCAATCGACACCTCCCACGTCTCGGCCGTTTTTGAAATATGTCCACACCTGCGGCTTCAATCATTTTTCCTATGTTAGTCAGGGAAATGCAGGGTTCTTTGAAGACATGAGAACCCTTCAGCGGGTGATCGACCGATATGCTGGAGAGTGGGATCGGATGTGCACATCTGGTTTATCTACTGGTTCTGTGATCCCGTGGCCAACTTCACGGCACGATTTCGTCCTTTACATCCTCGTGACTTTTGCATCTGAACTTCTAGTTCAAAATTTTATCGATCACACTCCGGTCAATGCAAGGGTTGGGACGAGCCCACTTGTATATGCCGCTCATTTTGGGAAGACAGAGCAAGCAAGAATCTTAATCTCTGCAGGTGCCCTTATTGACATGCCTGGTTTGGCTGTCAGTGACGCACATGACTTGCTCAAATATCACATAGAAACGGACGAGACTGGCTCAGAGGATGCGGACACAGACACAGTCACCCTGGATAAAGCTCACACCGATGACCCCCTGGTTTTCCCTCTGGAAGTTGCCATTGAACATTGGAGCACTGAAATGATTGATCTACTCTTGGCTGGAGGAGGAACTGTCCCTGACAAGTTATTCGTGCGCACGCTTACAAAACGCCCTGATAAATTTCCTCTGTACATCATCAAACGCCTACTGCAGACTGCAGCATTTTCCGCGTGGGCAACAACTCGCTGGAACAACCAGTCCCTTCTGGTGGCTCTGGTGGAACGTGAGGAGGAGGACCCAGAGGAAAGCGGGGCCGGAGATCTAGCTTTCTGTGTGCAAAAGCTTGTCGAGGCTGGCTGTGCACAGAACACCTTGGGAGAAACAACCCTTCACATTGCAGCTAAGAATGGGTGCATTCATGTCGTCAAGCAATTGCTCCCTATTTATACCACTCTTCCCACCGATATCGTCTCGTACGCGTTACGTGCCACCTCTCCAGAACGAGTAGAGATTGTCCGTTTACTCATCAACCGCGGGGCGGATGTCAACCCACTTGCAGCCAATGGGGACACTCTGCTACACATTGCTATAAGGTCACCCAACGAATCCGAATGCCTTGCAGTCACACAAATTCTCGTTGAAGCTGGTACCAATCCCTCCGGTTGTGATGCCGACGATAGACCACCGATGCACTTTGCGGTGATGCGTGAATTTGTATCCGTGGTGAAATACCTCCTCTCGAAGGATGCTCCACTACCTCGAAGAATACTGTTTACAGCGATGCTAGCCATGCCAGTTAAGAGGGATGAAATGATCCGATTGCTTGTTCGTGAAGGAGCCAATCTTGGTGTCCTTGATGACGCCACTTTGCACCAGGTCGCTATCAGCTCTGTTGGGGAATCAGACACGCTGGAGATCGCGGAGATATTCATCGATGCTGCAGGGTGCGACATACGCGATGATGTTCGTCAGGTTCATCGCACTGTCATCACCAACCTTCTACTATCGTCCCTATCCTCCGAAGATATTTTCTCTGTGTTGTCGTCTGATGGTGACCCAAGTCGTGCGCAGCACTTGGCTTTCCTCCATAAGGCAGACAAGAGACCCTCTGCGGAACGAAGTAAAACTACTTTGCAAGATATTACGAGTCGGCTGGGCAACGAAAAGGACAGATCCTTGCGAGCGGCAGAGGCGCTCGTCAGCATACAGCGGAACCTCTCTTCGTGGGATTATAGTGCTGTACTAGGAGCATTCTTCGCCAATGCTGCGGCCCAAGGAATGGTCTCTGCTGTGGAATATCTTCTTTCTTTGGGTACTCCGCCCTTCCCGAACGTCCTATTTTCTGTCTTGGAATGTCACCTGGAAAATTTACAAATGGACGCTGCGCAAATGGTTCGCAATCTAGTCCAAAACGGTGCTGATGTCCATGGCATTGCGCCCAATGGCGATTCTCTTCTGCATATTGTGCTGGAGTCATATGAAGAAACACAATGCCTTGGGGTAATGGAGGTCCTCCTCAAGGCTGGCTGTAACGCTTCCGTTCCCAACGCCGCGGGTGTGATGCCTATCCACATTGCGATCTCGCGCAGGTTTGCTCATGGACTGCAATGCCTACTTTCATGGGGCGCTTTTGTTCCACCACAGCTTGATTTCCCAAATTATATCCTACGGGAACATTGGGGAGCCTCGCCAGAGGATATCTTGCAAGTGGTTCGCCTTCTGGTTGACGGCGGTGTAAATATCCATGGAACTAACCAGTATGGTGAATCCCTTCTGCATGTTGTCATGACGCGGTTTGAAGATAGGCAATGTCTTGAGTTGACGAAGATCCTGATAGACGCTGGGTATAACCCTTCTCTCGCCGAAGGTCACGGTCTTTCCCAGATCGCCGTGGACCGCGAGCTTGCCCTCGTAGTGGAATATCTGATCACGGTGGATGTACCCTTGCCCCCTAGGAGCTTGTTCTGCATACTCAAGTGGAAAAATTTGCATAACAATGTCGTGGATCTAATATCTGTCGCACTTCGTAAAGGCGTCGACATTCACGCTCGTGGCCTACATGGGAAGACACTACTGCACGCCGCCATCGATGGAGCCCGTTATGAATACGTGTGCTTGGGGATTACAAAGCTACTCGTTGAAGCAGGGTGCAACATTCTTGCATCCGACGCTAATGGCAAAACGCCCATTCAGCTTGCTGTGGATAGGCATTTTTTTTTTGTAGCGAAACATCTCATGGAGAGAGGTGCATCGCTGCCGCGTGGTTACAAACCGTCCCACCTCCCACGAAGCAATGGAAGGATTTCATGGCCGGTTGATTTTGATACTGATTGGTAGAATGGCGCTAAGCACAAAAATGTGTTATCATCTTGGTAGTAGTTTTATGTAAGATCCGAAATGCTGCGATAATTATGTTTGTAGGTGACTTCAGTATATACCACACACGTCAATATTCAATGCTGTCGCGTGCTTGCCATCTTCAAACGGCATACATCTGTCTCTGTACGGAGATCGACTCCCTATTGCGGATATTATACCAATACAAAAACGACAACAACTCGAGCATTTGTTTTTTTCCACCACGCGCCAACATCCCGTTCGCCCCAGTTCACCAGACCGGGGACCATTAGCTGGAGAAAAAAGGAAGGAAAAAAAGAGAGAGAGAAAGAGACCCGAAACCAATACCAACACCATAAACGAAAGAAAAAAGAAAGAAAAGAAACCCCCACCAGGGGTTGGTATCACGCGTAAAAACTCGTTAGCACGACCCGACCAGGGTCCATCCGTTATAAGCAGCGCCTGTCCAACGCGTCAACGTCCACAACACGCGTAGTAGGCAATGAAGCACGCACCTCCGGGCGTCGCACCCTCGTTCCACCATTCCGCCTTGAACAGCTTGCCACTACAGGAAGTGACGTGGCGTCAGTGAACCTCCCACGAGACGTTTCGTATTCGACTTACTTGTACGTCACTTGTTCGCCCTCGAGGTACTTGCGCGCACCGTCAGCCGCAAGAAGAAAGGAAGAAAAAGAGACAAGACGACATACGATCAGGTTGCTTTCCCATGCATCGACGCCCGTACAGGAGCCCCCGCTACCAGAGCGCGTCGCAGGCGGCGCGGATGTTGTCGTGCTCGTCGTCGGGTTCGACCCCCCCGTCGGGAGAGACATCGACGACGTCGTGTTCGCCACCGGTGGCACCGAAGAAGACTTGGTCGGAGCCGGAGCCGGCGTTCCTGTCGTTGTCGGCGCCGGTGCCGGAGACCCGCCCCCGGCCGTCAACGCCGCCTTGGCTGCCTTGTCGTACCTGCCGTTGGCTGCACGGCCATCAACACGCCACATTCCATCAACCTACGCGCGCACGCACCGTATGCCTGCGACACGTCCCACAGCATCAAACCCCCAAACGACGAGTAGGTCTTCTGCGTTTGCGATACAATCGTCGCGAGCGCCGACGCGTCAACGTATCCGCTGCTGGCCGCCGATGACGAGGCGGGCGCACCGATGTACACCTTGATGTCCTTGTTCGGCGACGTCGTCTTGGCCCAATTGTCCCTGTCCAGCACGTCACCGGTAGATCGGGCATCGAACGTATAACCGACGTACCACGTGCTAAAGTCAAAGGCCTATAAAGGCGTGAGAATTGTACATATGCAACGCACAGCAACAGCAAGGAGACCCACGTTGGTGTTTGCAAAGTTGTTCACGCCACAGTAGTTGTTGTCTGTCCCCATAACCAAGTCAACCCGGCGGAAATCACTCGGGGAACGCGGACACGCACAAAATTGTACATAAACGGCGTCGAATCCGAATGCGTTCAACGTGGTTCCGATGTATGCATCAGGGAAGGGGCATTGTGGAGCTATGACAACCCAGATGGTCAGCGGCAAGGACCGTGTTGTCCACACGGACGCACCTGCGGTGATATAGTACCTACAGACGCCGATCAATGACCCTACGGAACAAAAGCACACCCGACACGCACTTTTTGTTTCCGCCGTTCATCAACGACCGAAGTGCCGTCAAAAACGCGGCCAGGCCTGTTTGCGACCCTCCCTCGATGTCCATGTCAACCCTGCATAGGTCAGGGCCCGTCGCCCAGACGACCGAGCAAAGACATACCCGTCCAAAACGGCCGAACCAAATGGCCGCGTCGAGCTCGTCCCACCCAAAAACAAGTCCCAAATTACTTTGGCATACGCAGCGCCTGCGGCATCGCTCGAAAATCCAGCGCTGCCGGTTGCACCGCCCATTGAGAGCGTGACGATCTTTCCGGCCTTTTGACACGTTTCGATCCCGGACGCCAACGAGGTGCAGTTAGGCAGGTTCGTGCCCGGGAAGACCGGGTCATCAACCGTGCTGCACGTCTGAACGGAAATGCCCGTCAGCATAGCCCATGGCAACGGAGAATAAGGTGTGGATCAGGGGCGGAAGAGAACATGTATCCGTAGTGAGGATACCGACGGAATGAAAATGAAATGGAACTATTGTAGCTTACGTTGGCCAGATTGATCGTGGGCAAATTACCGGTAGAAAAAAACTCTGTAAGGAACGCGACAGGCAACGTGTCGATGGTGTCGTCCTGCGCGTTTTTCAAACATGAGACCGAGACAGCCCTTCACGGAAAAGAGAACCTACGCCACAGTAAAACCCGATGGGCTGCTGCCAATCGGCCGCGTTTGAATTTACTGCACCGAACGAGTTTTGCCCCCAATACCTGAACGAGCACATGTGAGCGTTGGAGTGGCGTCGGGGCAACGATACGTACACAGCCAACTAGGCAACGACGCGCGTTCAGCGTAAACGAGAGGAGAGTCAAGACAGACCTACATTCGTATTGAGGGACATGTCGAACGCCATCACGGACACAAGCCAGCAAAGGGCGAGCCCGAGACGGATCACGGGTGCCACTCCACCGCGAATCAAATACACCATCCTCGGCAGCACGAACGGCCTCGATACAAATGAACGCGAAAAAAAGGAGAGTCAAAAAATAAAATAAAAAGAGAGAGGGTGGGGGGAAGCGATCGAGGGGAGAGACCGACGTTGCCAGGAAAACCTCCGAGAGAGAGGGGGGGAGAAAACAGGTCGTCGCAACAAGCATGCAAGACCCCGCGTCTTTATGCTATCCTCGAAACGCGCGCACGTGTTTTTCAGACATTGCACTTCCCTTCCTTGCGCTGACGCATCGCCCATCACGGCACCGAACATGGAGCTGACAGCGCTTTCCTAGGAGACCATCGTAGATGGCGATTCGCCCGCCCGTTGGAAATGCATTCGTAATGTAAATTGCGCATTGGTCCGGTGTGATGATCAGGATACGGATCTGGATGGGGCATATGTGGATGTGATGGAATGAGACACTGTAGTAACCGTGCCATTGCACAGGGCTACCCCAAACCGGTCATGGAGGCGGTCCGAACTAAGTGGAGTGCAAGGATAACGGCATGTCGAGCGCCGTCGAAGAAGGCGATAAAGACGCCACGCTGGCATGAGACGCACCCCATTAATGCAGGGTACGAAGCAGGTTGAGCGATAGCAAACGGCCTTTCGACGGGTAGCATCCCTGACCATGAAGACGTGAGAGGGGGACGCGCAAAGAGAAGCCAAAAAAAAAAGTACCCTTCGGAAGCCACGTGGAGCCGGACTGAGCTGAGACAACGATAGGCGGGGTAAGAGTGGGATCGAGGAACCCACTCGAGAATAACAATGCGTCATTCATCCACAAGGAATCAAGATCCAAGATAGGCATGCTCGTCGCTGGCAACGACACTAGCGAGGAATGAAACCACCTTGGAAGCCGTGCGAATCCATGTGACGAGGACGTGATAGAGCGGGAACAAAGGAAGGGGCAAAAAAGAGATTGATGAGCGCTGATAAGCGTACTGTGTGGCGTCGGAAAAAATGGACATTGCTCCAGGACCGCATGACAAGGATAGAACAAACCACAAGGTCCTGTCAACGCTGGAGTAAGAGAGAAGGCATAACCCAGTTCGGTCACGTGGAAGGGAAGGAGAGAAGACCCACAACCGTGACGTCGCTGTGTCCGACCTTCGGGAAGCCACTGATAAAAAAAACATATTCTCGACGGGCGCAGCCACTGAATGGCTGCGTCATCATATGAACAGATGGGACCTGCTGGCGTGTTAGTACCAATCACGAGAGCAGTACGAGGTCATATGGCTGTGGAGCGACTAACAATTAGCACATCTTCGTTTCCACGCCAAACATGTTCCTATACTCGCTCGAATGGCTGAAAATGATCCCATAATTGCCGAGATACTGGAGTTGGTCCCGTCACGATAGCCGTCACCCGAGACAGCAACTTGTCGTCGCTACGAACGACGGCGAGATGCCATCAACTGTCAATGACATGCATAAGATCCCGCTGAACTAGCTCGGACCGAGCATTGCCGCAGTACATACCTCCAGATTCGAGTGTCATCCTTGTCCCTCATAACATATGCACCCCGGCCAGTGATATCGCATCTAGACCATATCACTCTCCTTGCTGTGTTGGATCAAAACCAGTTAACATTCATAAATCACTGGCAGTTGTACCAGGCCCGTCTTCAAACTCCGCTATATTGTAGAAACCACAAAGAAAACTGGCAACGACAGCATTCACGGGCGGTTTTTGGGCGCGCAAGACCAATTTGAAAACGACACGAGAACGACTTCCCAGAATTCAAACGATCGTGTACCCACATTTTTCGGAATGTCGGGCTTCAGATCTCTTTAAAGCCCATACCGGACTATGAATTTGCCAGCTCGGCAATCCGTGAGAACTTGTGACCGCAGAAAATGATGACAAGGCAGTCAAATCACGATGGGATAACCAACAGAACAAAGTCATCATGTGTGCATATACAAACAGTTTGTGTGATCAACAGACATCGACGTTCCATCTCCATAAAATATACTTCAAGAACGACCTATAGGGCAGATGCCAGTCAAAAAGAAAAAAAAGGACAGGCCATACGAAAAAGAAACGGATCGCCTATAATGAGCATGGAAAATGAAGGCTATAATCTAAGTTTTCAATGGGAAAAAAATAGAGCCAAAAACAAACAGGAGCGAGAACGGACGAGAGTGGGTTTGCATAGGTAAGCCATTAATACACAGACGCTGTAAGATAAGAATACCGATTATCATGCGACCGACGTTTCACGTCAACGATCGACAATGCATACGAGGTTTGAATTTGCGCTTCTGTCCAAGTCCGACATATCGTCGCTCTCCTTCTTCTTTACTTTGTGTGTGTCCGCGGCGAGCACCTCACGCCTTGCCAGGGAGAGGGAGGATCATCAACGTCTCCAGCCGCTCCTCCAGGCCCTTTCCCAACCCCTCCCGTTCCCACTCCCCACCCATATCGTCCAACGCCACACTGTCCCTGTCCCGTGCGTGTATCGAGCCCGAGCTCGATTGCACGCTCCCAAAGCCCGACACGCAAGGAATGTGTGGCGGCGGTTCGGACGACGCACAGGTGGTAAACGACGACAGCGGGACCATCGACACAGGGGTCGACGCAAGCAAATCCGAGTAGGACATGAACGACAGCCGTTTCGACGCACCGTGGGTAGGCGAGGGCGGATGCGAGAGGTTCGACGGGTGGCTGAACGGCGAGCCCGTGTAGGTAGAGGAGGGAGATATCGCGAGGGGTGCGTGTAGAGGTGCCAGGGCCGGATGCGGTGGCACAGGCTGGAGATGATGGACGGGTTGCAAGGGGGAGACGGTAGCAGGGGGGAGTTGCTCGACCGTCGTGCCAGGAGAGGATTCGGCAGACGAAAGGGTCGAGTAGTACGCGGACGTCGGAGTGTTGATCGACGAGTTCGATCTCCCGGCCTTCTTGGTGGACGATGTAGTCCCAACGGGAGCAGAAGGATGGACGGGCGATGTCTGGATGGTGAGAGCAGCGCTGGGATCTTTGGTGGGGCTGGATGAGAGGGGTGGCAGGGAGATGGGCGCAGACGGGGACGAAGAGCCGGGCACGCTCAGCAACAAGCTGGAACGGTGCCTGGCAGGAGATCTTCCGCTGGTAGGACTGGGACTCCTGCTCCTGAGGCTCCCGATCGGGCTTGCGAAACCGCTTCTGAGTTCCCTGCCCCTGTCCCTGGCGGGGGTGACGACCGCGATGTGATCCTCCTCCATGGGGGTAGAGGAGGTAAGGACGGAGGCTGCTGAGTCGAGGACAGAGGGGACGCTTTGTTCGAGGTGCTCGGTACCTTTTGATCTGGGAATGCGATGCGGGTTGGGCGGGTGGGAAGATGGTGGCGATGGGGGACCTATAGGCTCAATGTCGCGCTCAAAGATAGCTGAGGAGGAGGAGTGACTGAAAAAACATAAAACATGCCACGTGAGCGAGAGGAAGAAAAAAAAGGAATGGCAGGGTCTTACGCGGAGGTGGGCGATGAGGGGATGGAGGAGGGCGAGCGAGAGCCGAGTCTCGCGATGCTGGACTGCAGGAGCTGCGATGTGTGGGACGAGAGCCGGTTCTCCCTGTGCGAGGGAGTGAGGAGGGTGGAGTGCGAGGTCATCCTGCGAAGATCAACAGGGGGCGAGTGGTGGGGGGGCGAGGAGAGCAGCGCGGCTGGAGGAGGACAGCGTCTGGTGAGCATGACACAAAAGAAAAGCAGGACGAGGAGGAACACTTGCGTTGCGGCTGAGCTTGTTCTTGTACTTGCGCTTGGGTCATTTTCACGGTGCGGGTGTTGTCAGTGCACGAGTGGCAGCAAAAGAAAGTCTTAATAGCGTCGTTTCGTGTGGCCGCTCGTCGGTCGGACACTTCTAAATACGGTAATCCAACCCCCTATTATGAGGGTCATCAGACTGCACCGGCCGGGATTGCTGTGCCCGTCATCGCTGCGCGCAGTGCAATCTCATAGGAGTGACGTGGGCAGTGTCGACAATGACCCGGTCCCCGATTTTATGGGTCTCATTGTTCTGTTCGACACGGCCCATCGCGCGGACCCTCGACCCTGTGTAGCGTTTCCGAACAGTACGCGTCATTCTGAGGGCTTCCATTGCAGTGGTTCGACGTCGCACCCGCACCAGCTCCATCGCATGAGAATCCCTCCGCCGAGTCGTCTCACCGCAGGGAATCCGTCTCAATTAGATAAATTCGGTGCTGCAGAGGGTCGCACACCAGCATACATTCTTGTCGTAATCCACTCTCACCCACTCGGAACCAATCCTGTACCCTGTTGACAGCCCATCTTTTTTTTTTTTTCGTGCTGTTGGGATAAGCCGCGGGCTGTGCACACGTTCGAGCAGCTGTACCATATCATTCAACAGCGCTCGCTATCTGAATGATGACATCACCCATTGTAATGACATCCTGATCTTGATGGATCGTGTGACCGCTGTGAAACCCAAATCCCTCTTTGCGCTCACAATGCGGACACAAACGGAAAAGTACCACCCGAGACACACATACAAGTGGGAACATTATACCACAACAATCCAATGTCCATACGTAACGGTCCGAATCGTCAAAAAGCCATGTGACACAACAGAAAACGGTAGCTGCAGCCCAACTAACGAACAACCCCTAGCGTCCCCCGAGCGCATGCTGCGAATCACGTCAGGGCCATCCGATCGGTCACTCAAACGGTAATCGGTCACCTTCTCAATTCGGCATCTTGCACGCAGACGGGGTCGTCTCGACCCAAGTCACGTCCACCCTACCCAAAGCAACTGCTTGGTTGTTCGTCAACGTGTTCATCGCCTCCTCGGAGACGGTGAAGCCCGTCGTAGATTTGTCCACGGCCAGGATGTTGACCGTGTTACTGCCGTAGGTGACTGCATAGCAAGTACCGCATGCCGGCGAGTCCCATCCCGTGACGGTGAACACTCCGCCGACGTTGGGGAACGTCGGGAGCGAACCGAGCGTGGTGTACCCCTTGGACTCGAGGTCGCCGGGGCCGTCAGAACATGCGACACTGTTCAGGGAAAGGGCCGCGTTGTCGTAGGTATTGTCATACGCGAGCGTCGTCTGACCGCTTGTCTGCGCAAGCACACCGAGGTGAGATGCGAACGCGACGAGGGCGACGAAGACAGCAGAGAAGTACATTGTACGAGAGAGAGAAAGCGGTGGTAGTGGAGAGAAAGGGGGCGAATTGTCGTCATGGAGGGTCATGAGCCCCTTTTTATACGCACGCCGAGCAAAGGCAAGAAGTCTTATTCCCGAACACGTACTGGTCGGAGCACGAACCGGTAGTCGTTCCACTAGGCAGATTCTCGCGTCGAGAGTCACGGAAGCTTGGTAGTCGATATTACGAGAAGAAGGCCCTCGAACGCCGTTCGACATGAAATAGAGACCTGGGCTGTCATTGTCCGGTGACCACTGTATTGCCCATAAATGAATGGAACTTTGTAGCAATGCATTCATCTCGACGCACCGAGGGCAACGGACACTTCTTGCATCCATGGCGAGAGGGAGATCCCCACCTCTCTCAGCGAGCTTCGAAGATCAGAAACGCGCTTCGTGTACGCCACGTTCGTCTTGGCATTTCGACATGTCCCCATGCTCTCGACTAGCGTCCCCACAAGACACGGGGTATGATGGCCGACAGAGGTAATGAGGCTATATCGATTATCATATGGCCGGCCTGCATGACCGACGCATCATCTCCGTTTGTCTCTTCGAGTTTACGTACCTCTGACCAAGTCGTCGTCCAAACGTCGACACGGAAATTGTTCGACGAAACGAAGAGGTCGTGCATTCGTATGCTGCGCTGCCTGGTGTGATCAAGAAGAACCTGACGAAGCCTCAAATTCCGTTGTGGGCGTGGCGGTGCAATCGAAATTGGCAAGGAACAGTCAACGCCAATCTGCAGCGGCACAGCACCCCAAGGCCACACGTGCCCGCTGATAGAATTCGGGGGCGTCGAGGCTCGTTTTGGGTGGCCATTGTGGGCGATGGTAGATTTCAATTCCCGAGTTCCGGTGAGTAGCCACACGCTTTCAGGCCCGGGTTCCGGCGTGACACACGCCATTTTGCTTGTGTCCGAGTCCTCCAGACTACGAACGATTGAGCTTGTCGAGCGACTACTGAACGCTTGTCGCCCAGGGGGTCGCGAAAAACATTTCGCTCGCCAGCTCAAGATGTCCCAGATGCAATGAGCGAGAAAACCGCGCTCGGATCCCGCCACCTCCCTTGAAGCTTTACGACATGGTCCGAGGAAATTCTCCATGCCACAACATTGACTAGCCTATTAGCAGATTAGGCGCACCATTCAACACGATTCCATTTGTTTAGTTCGTTACTAAACCTTGGAGCAGTTTGACCCTGCAGGGACTTATTACTCCGAAGCCAATAAGTTTGAGATTGATTGATCTCAATCACTACCTGCCATATGCTGGTAGAACCACCCCGGTGGTCGAAAACGTCCATTGTGGGAGACCGACCATTCCCGTCAAGCTCGCCAGCGAAGCGTTCGTCCGTTTCTGAAGCTTGCAGACGAACATGCACGTTCATCGATACAGAGAGTGGCTCTGACCCTTCCACGAAGGCATGACGTTAGGCCCATTTCGCGTTTCCGGGATCACGGCAGCAGAGCCTTCGGAACTGAAGCACGTCCGACCGTCTCTGGGCACGTCATTATCAATGCGTAGAGAACAGGCGTAAAACAGCCTTTTCGACCGCTTTGCCTTCGTGCTGCGTGTTAACATCCTGACATCTTGTAGATCCGACCCGGACTGGTTCACGGCCTTCTAGTAGCTCCTGACACGGCCGGTGAGTCAAAGCTTCGCATTCGGTTGATTGCCCTGTGCTTGGGTAGCGTATTCACGCACAGGACGCTGTACCTAGGTAATATCATACCATATGGTATCACAGCTCCCAAGGGCTGTGGTAACCTGCGATAATATACAATTGGTGGAACCGTCCAGGTTTAAAGCAATTGTCGTTCTGCTACGACCATGAGCTAGCAAATATAAATATCGTCGACACGAGTTCCTAACGCGGGTGTGATGGGACGGTCGACAGCCCGGCAAGAGAGATACAACGCGAGAGAGCCATACTTGTGCAAGCTATGACTTCAAGTACCGATGTATGGAAGCAGAGGACGCGTTGGTCGAGGGGCTCCTTGTCGGGGAAGTATCATAGGTATTTCTGTCAACCTTCCTACGACACTCGCCCACGCTTTCTCCTAAAAGTCTCGCTCTAACTGGAAGTAAGTTACACTGTGTCTTGAGGCCCTGTTCAAGCACCTTGACGACAGTTGTAGGGGACCGGGTTACGGAGGGAAGCCGAAAATGCGTGAATTGCAAGCAATGATGACTGTTTCCTGATAATAGCGATATGCTGAGGGTAGAGATGGAACTGCGGCAACATATTAAACGAGCAATTTCAGAACTGTTTGAAATGCTAGGATGGTTGTGGGGCGATGGAGTCCTCAGCCGCCCTGGTCCTTCAAGTTCTTCTGAAAGCAGTGAGACACTGGTTATGCCCTGCTGCAGGGTCAGCACATTAATTGGAACCCTCGCAATCCCCTGATCTGCATTGTACGGCCTACGCAAACGTGGAGCTTCGCGACAGAGGACAATTAATTAACGCGTATGCACAATGCGGCGAGCAGACGGAGTGACTTATGTACAGGCAAACAACGTCGACTCTAATAAGTCCTCGCTCTACACCACCATGTATCGAATATATGAATCCCCAACCATCACCAAACGTTCGCCATAACGTCAACCCATGTGACCCAACAGAAAACGGTCGCTGAGCGCGCGCTGCAAATCATCACATCAGGACCGATCAGACCATGCAAACGGTAAATCAATCACCTTCTCAGTTCGGCATGTGGCACGCAGACGGAGACGTCGCAGCCCACGTCACAGGCACCCTGCCCAAAGCGGTCGCCCGACCGCCCGTCAGTTTGTTCATCGCCTCCTCGGAGACGGTGAAGCTGTTCGTGGACCTGTCCACGGCCAAGATGTTGACCGTGTTGCCGTTGTACGTGACCGCGTAGCAGGTGCCGCACGCGGGCGAGTCCCATTTCGTGACGGTGGGCGCCGCACCGACGTAGGGGAACGCGGGGAGCGAGCCGAGCGTGGTGTATCCCTTGGATTCGAGATCACCGGGACCGTCGGAACACGCGACCTTGTTCAAGGAAAGGCCCGCGTTGTCGTAGACGGGGTCGTACGCGAGCGTCGTCTGACCACTAGTCTGCGCATGCACGCCGAGATTGGACACGAACGCGAGGAGGGTGACGAAGACAGCAGAGAAGTACATCGTGCGAGAGAGAAAAAGTGGTTGTGGTGGAGAGAAAGAGGAGCGAATTGTTGTGATGGAGGAACATGGACCCCCTTTTATACGTACGTCGAGCGAAAACGAGAAGCCTTGAATATCCCCGAACATCGACGGAACATGAACCATGAGGTGGTCGTCCTAGGCGGATTCTCGCGTCGGAAGTCAGGGATGCTTTAGCGGCCAAGTACACGAGAAGAAGGCCCTCGAATGCTGGCCGACCTGACAGCCTGTACTGTCAATCTGTCACCGACTGAAAACAATTCTGCGTATGCCGCGAATGAATGTCATTACGCGGGCGTGTGTTAACGTACCAAGGTCGACGACGGACACCTCTTGCACCCATCGCCGGAGGGAGGTGTCCATCTCCTTAGGCAAGACTTGAAGATCAGAAACACAGTTCGCGTCTGGTTCTTGTCTGGCATTATGTTCACCTTAGCACGTCTCCACATGTCCCCACGCACTCGACGGGACAATGGGCTAACGGCCGATGTCACTGCGTAATGAGGCTATATTGATTATTATGTGGCTGGTCGTATTGCATGACCGTCATCTCCGTTTGTCTCATCGAGTTTACGTACCTCGAATCAAGTCGTCGTTCAAACGTCGACACGGGCATCTCCCTATGAGGACGTGCATTCGTATGTTATAACGAACAAGATGATTTTCAAGTCGAAGCGTCTTGTATACTTACGCCGGTCTCCCTAAGTATGCGTCAAGAAATGTCGCCGAAAATGGACCCCGAGGGCTTCAAACCTCCATTGCTTACTCAGCTATTTCACATACACATAGGTGCGCCCGGGGTCCTTCCCCGGCAGGGCGAATAGTAGGCAATGGCTGTGTTGATCCGCTAATGAGCACCTTATGCTTCAATGCCACACGTGCCCTCCAAGGGTCGGTCGATCCTGATCATGCGTCCGCGTCCGCGTCGCTGGTGTTTCAGATATGATCATGCCGAGTCGGTGTCAAGATTTCGAACCCCTCGCGTTTGGCAGAGTGCTTGGCCCAAATGTGTGTGGAGTATGCTGACTTCGAAATTCCTCGGCCAAAACCATCAGCAGGAGGAGCGTCCATGACATCCATGACGATAGTCTCGTTCCCGACGTTTTGGGCTGTCACCGGCACCTTTGACACGAGCAAATTTTCTTAGTGATTGTTTCAGTCGAGTGTAGACATGCAACACTGTATCTTATCTCGCAAAGATATCAGTGTGCTACCACGTTGTGATTTCGCCGGGTAATATTTTTATGTGTTGCGACAAGCCTTGAAGCACACCTGATAGACTGACCGCTGTTGGCCGTATAGTTGCGTACACGAATGGGTAGATGCTTGATGTGTTGCCGACTGTCTTTGCAGTCTTTTCGGCTTACGAGCTTCGACTTGACTTAGTCTATGGAAATTGACACGAATCAGCCGGGCCGACTCCTTTGCCAGAGGGCGAAGCTTGCTCGCTTTCGGGACAACTCAAGCCCTGCTGACACTTCGCTGTCACCTTACAGAGCTGAGATCAACATGGCAAAATCACGGGAACAGCTTTGCCGAGAGGTTGATGCCAAGCTGTTCCTTCCGAACGCCATCGGCGGTTCACCGGACACCCAATGCTGTATGACCGACTCCGCATGTTGACGATCGAGGCAGGCCCTCCGGGAGAGCTCAGCTCACGTTTGTCACCATGCCGGTGATGTCGTGCCTAACGCGGGCTTTCTCGCCGTGCCGTATGCCTAGGGGCCCACGAGCGACTGCTGCCATCAGCTCGTCACCGTGTCGACCAGTATCGGTCGTACCCCGTGACACCACATGGTTGGCCACAACCATGATGGCAAGCCGCGGGGCATTTCCCTTGCAATCAGCTGGTTAGCAACGCAGCTGATTGCTGCCTTATCTAAAGGATAATGCCTCCGCTGGCAGCCATGGAGAGTATAAAAACCCCCTCCGCGGTCCCGGTTCTGCAGCCCCTTTGCTTCGTTCGGCTCACAGGTACTGGCTAGTAAGTCTTTACACCCGCGTCGCGTGTACCCACTCAACGTCTCTGCTCCGCCAGCCTTTTCTGTAATCTCCAACTACCATCAGCTTGCCGTCGACGGCCTGACCACGCTCTCGTTCAACCTACACCTCTTTCCCGACTTTAGGCACTAATTACGTCATGTTTTTCCGCTCTGCATTCCTTGTCGCGTTCATCGTAGCCGCTATCGGCCCGGTGATGTCCGCGCCCTCCCCCTCACGGCAAGTATACGGCACGTGACTGTGTTGTGATGCGCTGACGTCTTGATAGGGACCATGTTGTCAACTGGGCTTCCATTCGTGAAGGAAAGGCCCATACCAAAGCCCCTCCCCATCATGGTCACCATCACAGTGCGGATAAATTACTCACCGAGCACAAGGGGTCGACCCACGATGTTCCCGCGCCCGCTCCCATCGCCTTGCAGACGCGCAAATTCTCCATCAGTGACTTGTTTGACGCAGCCTCGTAAGACCGCCTTTCGTTCTCGGCACGCCGGCAGCTGACGCATCCCACAGATTCGCTGACCAGCTATTTTCGAGCGGCAGCAGTAGCGGCGGCAACAACAACAAGCGGGAACTTGCGCAGGACCTGCTGGAGCGCAAACTTCCCGGCATTGGAGTCGGCGACCTGTTTTCATTGGCTTCGTGAGTGCGCTTCACGCAGATGTGGGAGAAGAAGTCTTAATGGATTGGACAGACTTGTGGATCAGGTCGCTACGACTAATTTAAAATTGAAGCGAGACGTGGTGCCCTTGGAGACAGACCCGGAGGCCCTCCGCTCCGATCCGTCGTTCGGTCAAGATTTAGAGGAGCAGAAGAAGCGGGAACTGGCACATGTGCAGAACTTGCTGGAGCGCCACTTTAGCTTTGGGGACATATTTTCACTGTTTTCGTAAGCGCGCTTCAGGCAGATGTGGGAGAAGAAGATGGCTAATGGACTGGACAGACTCGCAGATCAAGTCGTCACGTCCGATTTACATTTGAAGCGGGACATCGTGCCCTTGGAGGCCGACCCGGAGGCGCGCCACTTCGATCTGTCAGAAGATTCTGACGAACAGAAGAAGCGAGAACTGGCACATACGCAGGACTTGCTGGAGCGCAAGTTTAGCTTTGGGGACATATTTTCATTGTTTTCGTAAGCGCGTTTCACGCAGATGTGGGAGAAGAGGATGACTAATGGACCGGACAGATTCGCGGATCAAATCGCCACGAACAACCTCCATTTGAAACGGGATATTGTATCCTCGGAAACCGACCCGGATGCGGACGCCGATCCGTCTGAGTGAGTGAGATTCCATGCTTCGCAGGCTGCGATGCCTGACGTGCGTTTTTGTAGTCTACTCACTCCGACCCCCACCGAATTGGAGGCGCGCCGCGAAACGTTGCTCTCCTTCTGCGGGAACCCGGCAGCTACCGGGTGCGTTGCAGCGCCTGTTTGAGGTGCATGTATTGACGGACTCGGTTTATGACGCAGGTCCGAGCTCGTGGACAGCTTGTGTCAGGAAGTCGGGTAGGTTTCATGTCCCTTTTGGTGGATGTAATGATTGACTTCGGACAGCTCCCTCGAGTCGCAAGCCGAATCGCACCTCAAGCGCTCCAAAGGTCTGTCTACATTCTTTGACTTTGCGAAAAACTTCGGGAACACGGGGTACTCGGTCTCGACCGTCATCGGAGACATGAACAAGATCAGTCCGCAACCGAGCAGTGCATGATGCGTCTTTTTTATCGGCGCAGAAACCATGGCTTAGTAATTTATGCCACGTATGACGTGTAATTGATGTTCTTTGTGGACCGGCTGCTCTAAGAACCACCATGGAGAGACATCTGTGTGCGAGGACGGAGCGTATCGAGACCAGAATCGATTGAAAACCTTTGGATGAGCACGCTCCAACATCGCAGCCAAGAGGAACCTCACATCTCAGATCAGCTCTAGTCTGAATTTACGAACAATCTCGAGAAAGCATCGTCGAGTCACTAGCACAGGTTACTCAAAGCAATCTTGCGCGTTGAGGTATCCTAAGAAATATTGTCTATGCTAGTGTCGTGGTGAGACCAACTTGCATTCAAACGCTTTGCAAAACATACCAGCGGTCATCTCCCTCTGTTTTTCGATCGCCATATCATCTGTTTGAACATGTATGCACCGAGTGCCACTAGTATGTATGGCTAAAACTTCTCCTTTCATACTATCGCAAGCCGGAGAGGCGAAGAGATGCTCTTCCTGATTGGGATGATGTCATTGTCTCTCCATGGGGTACGTCCCTGTGACTGCTGTATATTCCTGTCGAGCATGTTTTCAATAGGAAAAATATTTGATACACACAGGTTGTCTGTCACGAGTAAATAGCGAAAGTGAGCCTTGCGGGACTGAGAAAGTACAGCGGTTGCGTAATTGTCGTCCTCTCCGCAAGTGGAGCTCGATGTGGTGAGCCGGAAGGACACCCTATCCCTCCCGCCTGATCCTGATCAACCTTTCCGTTCCCTTCAACGCATCCAAATTGACAGGTCTGTGGTTCCGTGCTGGACAATCAGTCCACCAAATGGTCATTGTCCATGTGGTGAAGCCAACGCGATAAGTTATCTAGTGCCTCGAGGTTCGCCCGACTAGCACTGGTGAGTTTCCGGAACCCGGTTTAAGTCGAACGAGAGATTGTTGTCGCACTTGTCTGATGCTATTAGATTTCACATACTGAGTCGTCACATTTGGACTTCCTGTGTGGCCTCGACGATTTCCTGAAGTACACTCCTTGTAGAGTCCATGGAATCAAAGCATTAGGGATCCCGGTCATTCCCATAAATACTTTACCGCTGCAATTCGAGCCTTGAGGCAGCACGTTGAACCTAATGTCCAACAAATGCAAACAAATACACACAAGGGCCGCTTTCTGCAACAGTGAAAACACTCACTGAGTAACGAAGGTCTAACTGAACGTCCCTAACGGTGATCCTGTCTGGGTCGCAAGATGTCATGGTACAGCAGCACAGTCTCTGGTAACTCGGGTACTTCTCTCAAACAGCGCGCAACAATTACACACTCCGTGTTCACCACGATCCAGCCTTGGTCGTCGGCTCGCTCCTTGGCAAGCACCAGACAGTGGCATTCATCTCCAATCTCGATTGAGCGGGTGACGCAGCCGGAACGAAAATTAATGACACCGAGCTTGTACTCTTGTATCCGCCCATGCGGAATGTCGGACCTGACCGACCCGACCAAGAAGGTCTCCAGGCATTGGGGGATAACTGTGTAGCCAACCTGTCGACTATTTCTGTCTTCGAGGACGTTGCATCGCGCCGAGGTCACGATCATTTTGATGGACACACCAAGCTTGGTGACCTGGTACGAAGGATGGTAATGCCTGAAGATACTGAGGGGAGTGCGGGGATCAAGTCGCAAGTAAGACGCCGGTGACGATGGCAAGGCTCTGGAATAAGGAGAAGGCGGCCCAGCCCATGCGAAGAAGGAGGCGTCCGTGCATTCATCGGCGATGACAGCCATCAGCCTGTACCACGCCCTGTCAGCCTCGCCGTAAGCGATCGGGAGGCTGACGTTGAATAGACCAAGTAGGCAATACGCAGAGTCTTCGATCTTGGCCGTCTTTCGTCGTGACGACCAGGTCATTTTCTCTGCAATTCGATCGCAAGAGGGCGAGAAGTGCCACAAATCGGTATGTGGGATGCATGTGACCCTCTCGATCGCACTCCAGATTTCTTTGATGGCTTTGTCTCCCTTTTGATTCCTCTCCCGGATGATTGGCTTCCAATCCTTGCCATAAAACCGGATCACTTGCGGGGCAAGAAGCTCCTGTAATGTCCATCCCCTAGTGAACCAAGGCTCCGATCCGAAGTCGTCCACGGTTAATGACTGAGCCAGGTGAACGATGCACACGGTAGCAATATTGTACCACCGATACATGGAACGAATCGCTTCGTCCAACTCGACGCTGCTTTCTTTGTTGATGCAGCATGTATCGGCCCAGACATAACGACAGTTGAAGTCAGCGCTAGCTTTCTGGAAGAAATTACGTAGTTTCTCGTGTCCGATCGTGGTTCTTTTAGGTGCTTTTTTTTCCAACATGTCTTGAAACCGTGGCTCGCCATCCCCCCAACGGTGCGAGAAGATAGCGAACTTGCACAGTTCGCGAATGCACTACAGAAATGATGATAAGAAGATTGAAAGGATTGCAGAATGGTGTCTTACTGATTCCGTTTCCGGTGCTTCCTCAACCCGCGCCCGCTTTCGCCGGTACTTATGCGAGGAGTTGCCCGTCCTCGTGTCTACGTCCATGTCGTTTTCTTGCACTGGGTTGGTGAACCTTTCGAGGCCCTCCTCGAGACCTTCTTCTACTCTTCCCTTTTCTAACTCCCAGAACTCCGTCCTGGTAACGAGAGACATATCACTGATTCGAACAAGGTGTGCAGGGAAATAGTTCTGAATATAATGTTCACAGTTTTCAAGAAGTCGTAAAATTTTAGATCGCTGTCCTGGTTGCGATGTGAGGGTGGCAAGACTATCAGAACAACAGAGAACCTTCGGTGGATCCGTGGGATAATGAAATCCGGTGAGATGCTCGCTGTCGTGCCTCCACGATGTGAGGAGGAGGTCATGGAGAGGTGTATTCGGGTTCTCTGGGACCATCTTTGTCTGTGACGTGCGTTTTATGTGATATGAAAGATGGCCCGTCGATAGGCAGATCCAACTTTTCGGAGTGGCCTGTAGCGTCGCCCAAGTGGGGTTGCCAAACAGGGCAAACACTTATAATTAGCGTGTGAACATTCTTGAGTTCAGTACCCCTCAGAGTACTATATATCGGACGTCGTTCTGTTATGGGCACGATCGGTTCTGTGAACTATGGTAAGTTTACCTTGAGGTTTGCCACTTTTTTTTTGTGGCAGGAGTCATTCCGACTTGGAGTCCGACTCTGGGTTTCCCCGACAACTAATAGTGTCCGATGTTGCGCTGCAGGCACCTGAATCCCCGCCCGTTGAAATCGAGTACTTACCCCAAGAGCGGATCCTGTCGGAAAATGAACCTCAAGACCGGCCTCGGACATGAATGCGAAGGTGAACGCACCGCACGCGGCGCATGGACGTCGACCGCGGACATCTTCATCTCGCACGCCGACCTGCCTACCTGTACGCGCCATACCATGACTCGGATCCGCGGCGGCGCTCACGCCTGCTCAAGCCACCCTTGAAGCCCTGCCTTCTCACACCACTATTGCTGCATAGTTGGTTCGACGTACGTTAGCACATCTCTTTGGAGACCGAGCCCATGTGATACACAGGCGTTCTATCCCGATCACCCCACCGGACTGCAGTACCACGCTCACATCTGCGATCCTGAGGTCGCTAATGACTACCTCTCTGCGTGTGGTATCAGTCACACCGTGCGGTGAAGTGACAAAGCCGCCATAGTGCAGCACCGGCACATCAATGTGAAGGCAAGGAGAATTGCAGACTTCTTCCAAATCTCACCTTCATTCAAGAGATAGGTGATTACAATCAAACCCTATTTGCCAATCTGGCTTTCGCAGATCTACAAGTAATACGCGTTTTTTTATCGTCAACGACTTGGCTTCTAACACCTTTGATCAGATTCCTCGAAACCCCTTCCTGCCTTCTAATGCCGTGGTGCGATCATGGAAAGACAGATTTCCATGTCCGAAAAGCTGTACGTGTTTATCGGATCAAGATTGAGCCCAATGGGAGGTGTAACACAGCGTGGTTTCCCCCGACACTCAGCTGACTCTTTCCACGCAGATCTGACGCCTGTGCGCTATACCCGCGCTGCGCTTCAATGGATGGACGGCAGGGCGTAAATAACCGCGGGTAAGTTCATCTCTTACTCTACGCATCCACTACTGATAGCGTGGTTCCCCTCCTGGACAAGACCCTTCGGGTGCAGATTGAAGCAGTCGGTCAAGAAACCGACAGAGGGCTCGCCGTCTTATCAGGACGAGCTGCATGGGCGGGGCGTATTTGTGCAACTAGGCGACATGCTGGCCAAATCACAGGCGCACGAACGTGCGACAGAGGAGTAGCGCCGGAGTTGTATTGGAGGTGCATTCGTGGCAGGACGAAGAAGACGCCGGGTTTGAGGAGTGTGTCGAGGGCAAGAAGGCTGCCCGGACACAGCAACGTTACAATGTGGGTTTTTTGGATGTGTTGTGGATGCCTCTAGACAGCGACGCGGAAGAAGATAGTACTACCTGCGCCCGAGCCCAAGGAGGGGGAGGACAGTACATCGCCCGTACATCCACACGACACACGTGCGGGACGAAGCCAATGTTGTGTGTGCGTGACAATTTCCCCGAGGTAGATGTACCTCGGGCCGTATCATACTGAGGATTTCGTTCTTCCTGCGATGATGTCCAACTAGTCGGGTTGCACCAAAAAAGAAACGAGCTATAATATCATCGACGTGAGCTCGTAAAGCGAATAATAACATGGAGGCGACAGTCCTACAACAAGGAATGTGACGCGAGATAGAGCTGATCGATGCGGGGTACGAGACTAGGCACCAATATGGACGTAGAGAATCCTTTGATCAAGGGGCACCTTGACCGACCTCGTCGTCTTCCACAACGCATACGCCGCACGCCTGTGATCCAACAGACCCGACTCGTCCACCATATGCCTGTAAAACACGGACGTGATCTTGTTCGCTTGCGCATCGTCCACCGCCCACATCGTCCCGATCACCGAACGAAACCCGGCAAACTGCATCGCAGCCGCCAGATGAAGCGCTTCGTCTGGACTCTCTTCATCTCCGACCATCGTGTGGCAGGCGGAAAGGTACGCAAACTCGGCGTGCTGCAGATCGCATTGCATGATCCGTCGAATCGTCAGCCGTCCGTCTGCGAGTGCGAACGCGGACTCGAACGGATGACTCCTCTTCGCGAGTCCATGGCATGCAATGTGTACCCACGCGTTCTTGTTCAGCTCGTCCATAACCATGGAGATGCATGACGCCTGACCCTCAATGGACGTGAACGTCATGAGGCCATCCATCCGCTGTCCGATGTTCGCCAATTCGGTACCGATGGTGTGGAGTTTGCCTGTCCCGGCCGCATCTGCTTGACCGATGGCAATGAACCGTTTCCGACCAGATGCCGACGATGACGGAGTAGGTCGCTTTGCACGAATGAGAGCACTCAGCGTGGGGGTATAGGATGAAATGTACAGATCAGAAAAGCCCTTCTGACCATCCCTATATGGTGCAGCAGCATGGAGAGGCAAGAGAGAAAAATCGGAGGTGGGACACCACCAGATACGGGATCGGGGGGGATATATCGCAAGAAGGGCAGTAGCGATGCGGGAAACGACGAGGTCCCAGAGTCTGCGCAAGAAGATTCGAAGTGGTTTGGTGACATCCTCTCTCTTTGCGACTTGAAGCAATGCAGTGAGATCGGACGCCAGCCCTTGAACACCCTCCTTCGTGACTCCCAGCGGAACGTGGATTGGATCACTGTCAACAGAAACAACGAGCGCGTCGCAGCTGTACTGACTCGCATTCACAATAATGACTGGCCCATCGCTGGCCGCACGTTGGAGGTCGGTGAAGAGCAAGGGGAGAAGGAACCGAGAAAGACCCTGTAACTCACGAATCCGGGACACTGTCCCTGCCAGCTTCACGTTTAACTGCCAAACACGATCATTTTGGTCTCCACCAGCGGAGTTGAGAGTATCTCGAATGAGCGAGGTCAGATGGGCATAGTCATCTGCTAATGTCCTGCCTTCTGAGCCGGATGCAACCACATCATCAAGTGGGGAACGGAGGCGAGAGAGCTGGTTCCAAGAAAGAGCACGACCTTGTTCAAGTACCTCGACAGCACTTGTAGGAGACTTGTTACGAAGACAAGCCGAAAATGCATCAATTGGAAGCGATGCCGACTGTTCCCTGAGAATGGCAAGGTGCTGAGGTAAAGAAGGGAGCGTCGCGACGTATTGAACAAGTGTTCTGAGAGCCGTTTGATATGCAAGGATGATCGAGGGGTGATGGAAGTTTTCAGCTGCTCGGATCCAAGCTCTCGCAGCGGAGAGATCGTCAGAGGATACTAATTGCACATTGTAGGTTAGCTGATTGTAAAGAGAAAACATTTCCTCTTTGTCATCCTCTTTGTGGAGCTACATTAAAAATGATCAGCACAAGATGGAATGACGCCGGACAAAAAGTGTGACCTGCTGGTGCCGACTGGAAAGACCATTGACCAAGCCAATCGAAGACCATGACAGCAATGGGTGCCCTGGTGGACGAAGTTTTAGAGCCTCTCTGTGGAGGTCAATAGCCTCGCTGAGGTCTTCTACCATACCCAACTTCCAGTACCGATTGTTGAGACAATTTGCGAGGTTGTTTAAAGACAATGGTCGCGAAGGGTGCCCTGGTGGACGAAGCGTCAGAGCCTCTCTGTAGAGGTCAATGGCCACGCTGAGGTCTTCTTCCGCACCCAGTGTCTGGTACCGATCATTGAGACAAGTTGCAAGGTTGTTTAAAGACCACGACCGTGATGGGTGCCCTTGTGGACGAAGCGTCAGAGCATCTCTGTGGAGGTCAATGGCCTCGCTGATGTCTTCTACCGCACCAAGCTTCCGGTACCGATTATTAAGACAACTTGCGAGGTTATTTAAGGAGCACGACCGCGATGGGTGCCCTGGTGGATAAAGCTTCAGAGCCTCTTTGTGGAGGTCAATGGCCTCACTGAGATCTTGCTGCCCACCCAGCAGCAGGTACCAATCGTGGAGACGAATCGCGAGGTTGTTCAAGGAGATTAGCCTCTCTGGATGTCCAGGCGGGCAAAGCGTCATGTGCTCTCTTGCAAGGTCAATAGCCTCACTGAGATCATCCGCACCACCCAGCTGGGCGTATCGTTCGGCAAGGCACACAGACAGGTTGCATATGATATACGACCGAATCGGATGTCCTGGCGGACAAAGTAACAGCGCCTCTTTATTGAGGTCAATGGCCTCGCTGAGATCATCAGCCTGGCCAAGCTGCTGACACCGAGTATAGAGACGAAGCGCGAGGCGATATAAAGAGGTGGATCGGTCCTCATTTGGTGGGGGACGAAGCTCCAGAGCCTCCCGATCGAGGAGGATAGCTTCCTCGATAGTTTCCATTCCTCCGAGTTGTTCGTACCGAAGCGAGAGATGGTATGAAAGTTCGCTCAAACTATAAGCCCTCAAAGGGTGGCCAGGGACGCACATCGCGAGCGCTTCACGATCAAGGGCGATCGCCTCCTCGATGTAGCGCACTTCGGCGCCTTGTCTAAATTCGTCGTGAAGCGAATCCGCACGCGAAAGCAATCCTTCAAGAGTTTGCTGAGTCACTTGCTCGTCCTGGGAGTCGTTGACACGATGAGATTGGAAACCTGACGAGAAATGCTAGGGCTAACCTGTGCGTGCGCTAGAGCAGTTCTTGAACAATTGGTTGCGTCATTTGCTCGTTCTGGTCGTCGATCTCGCGAGCTCCAGCATTGTCGGACCAAAAATTGAAGTCGTTTGAGCATGGTGGTTAGTGGGAAAGGCGTACATTGTGCGTCTGAGATAACGAGGCCCGGGGAAAGTCGTGTACTGCGCGTTTGCATGCGTGATTAAACTCGACAAGCACCCGTGAGTACGTACGGAATGTGATAATCACAGACTCGTCCACTCGTACAGATGTAACAAAAGAAAATGTAGTATACCGCAATGAGCGTGATAAATATATGGCGAACGGGTCTAAAAGTTGCTAAGCCGATTAAGGAATTATTCTTTAGACGGTGCTAAGACGCGGTGGTATTAAGGTTAGCTAGTACAGTACAGTGTGCGACAACTACGTGTAGAGGTGCGCTGGAATGGATGCGATGGTCTGTGCGTGTGGGCTGAGATTAGGCGGGTGGGAGCGTGTTGCGCTCTCCGGCGGCAAGCGACACCGGGTTAACGCATGAGTTGCGGGGCAGGCGGGCCAGACCTCGCGGTGAGCGCGTGGCGAGAATTCCGGTCTAGGTGCTTGCGCCTTTCCGGAAGGACCGCGAGGTGCTGAGGACGGGAGCCCGAGGTGAGGGAGAGGTGCGTGCGTGCGACGGAAGGGAGGTATCAGAATTGGGATCAAAAGACGAAAGGGGAAGGGGAAGCGACATGGGTAGGAGAAGGGTAGGATAAACCGCTTACTGACACGTGCCCAAAGACAACACTCTGTAGCGTGAATGTCGCAGGGTCACGCACAATCTCCCACCACAAAAAGCACAGGACGAGTCGGTATGTCCCCTGGCCAAGAAGCAAAAAGGACATCTAGGAGTGCAAAGAAATGTGCGATGAGAAATAAATATCATCAAACGAGAAAGAGGCCAGAGAATCGAGATATGGTGGTATACACTACTCGGCCTTGAGCCGCCAACCACCCACCGCCCTGTATGATTGCCTTCATGGATGAAAAATGGATCAGCATATTCTGGCTGCTGAACCGAACTGATTTTGTGCTACAACGCTGTCAGGCAAACCGTCACAAACGAGCAACCCAATCCGCTGCATACAACAAGAGAGCACCGCGATCGCCCCAGTCTTTGTCAGGTAGATCAAATGTGTCCGCGCCGAGGCGCTTCGGATCAGATTCACACGTGACGCATTTCGTGGCCATTTCCCCGGGGGATCGTGCCCTCTTGTGCTTCGTGTTCTTGCGGCGACGGCCAACACGCATGGCTGTGTCTACGTGCGTCAGCACTGCCACAACTAAAGGTTTTAACATGAACGAAAATACCTTGAGCGTACAGTCTATGACATGAACATGGTGCGAAAAAGCAACATGTTTTGAGGATGGTTTTAATGATGAATCGATAGTCGCGGGAGGAATAGAAAAAGGAGAGCCAAGTTCGGAGAGAATGTATAAGACCCAGAGGCGATGGTCATTGAATTTTAAGTCATATTTTGTCAATAGTATGAGTTCGTATCGCGTCCGATACTGAAGCGTGAGCGTGCGTAGGGAAGAAGACCGGGCTGGATGTCGTCTCGATGGCGATGTCGTGGCCTGCCTAGCGCACGGAGCGCACTGGATGAATGTGGCCGGTGACCAGTGGTATCACGCCGTGATGGTCAATGGACGGTACAGCTTCACATCCACAATGCCCACTGGTGACAACAGCGGCGGGGGACAGACGGCGAGGCTGACTCTAATGGGACAATGTGCGTTTTGACGCAAACGGCCGTAACATATTGTCGGGGTTTCTCGGATTTACGGACGAGTGTTGAGCTAGGATGGGCAACCCCTGCATTGACAGCACTGACACGTCGGTCTATACTGTACATGTGTGCGCGGGTTCGTATCGTGTTCGTGTCGCATGAGGGTGTCCAGTTTCGGTTCATGTGCGTTGTGGCTAAATCATCGTCTAGTCTGAATGAGTCCACTTTCTAAAAAAACATGCAATGCGACACGCACCGTCACCGCACCCGACATCGACCTCACCTCAACGGTGTCCCCACTCGCCTCGCCACGTCGCTCGGAAACACTCGTCCATCGCATGCCAGCGGAAAGAAGGCGGTGATAGATATCACCAAATGCCACCAAGAAAAAAAGCTTGGAGTCGGAGTCAGGATCAGACACCCAGAAGGCTTGGAACTCACTCCCACTGTTCGTTACAGACACCCCCATCCCCGCCCGCTCAAATCGAGTACGTGCCCTAAGAACGGAGCCTGTCAGACAATGAATCTCGAGACCGACCTCGGGCATGAACGCGAACGTCAATGCACCATAATGCACTGTATACGCATAATGAACTCTCAACTTGGTATTAACGCGGAGTCCACATCATCAATCTCGAAAGCCACCAGCTGGGTGAGCTAACTCAGAAATTGGCGCACTCCGACGCATGTGATGTCAACGCCGTCCGGAATCGCGTTCATCTCTCATCACATTCAACCATGGCTACCTCGCTGGATCACCTCAAACAGACGGGAACGATAGTTGTTTCCGATAGCGGCGATTTTGAGTGTAAGTACGGATAGCCCCTATCATTACCCAGGTGCTCATGGGCACGATGAATAGCCATTGGCGTGTACAAACCCCAGGTGACGACTTGTTATGACTTTCCCAACGAACGGCGCTGATTCTCACTTCTTAAGGATGCCACGACAAATCCGACTCTGCTTCTCGCTGCGGCGAACAAGCCCAACTATGCGCCTTTGGTAGACTGTGCTATCGAATACGGCAAGACCAAGGGAAAACACTTAACGCTTGATGATCAGGCTTGCTTTGCCATGGATCGGCTGGTTTGTCCTTTTACTTTACCAATCTGACGCCTCTTTCCAACACATCCAGCTGGTCGGGTTCGGGAAGGAGATCTTGCACATCATTCCTGGAAGGGTTTCTACGGAAGTCGATGCCCGTCTCTCGTTCGACGCGGAAGCTACGAAGAAAAAGGTGGATTCAATCCAGTGCTACCAATGAGTGGGCTTAATCATTCCATTGGCGTTATAGGCACGAGAAATCATTGCGTTGTACGAGTCCGTTGGCATCAGCAAAGAGCGTGTCCTTATCAAGATTGCGTCCACATGGGAAGGAATCCAAGCTGCCAGAGAGCTTGAACTGCGGGATGGGATCCATTGCAACCTGACGCTCATGTTTG
>JBBPUI010000060.1:0-48002 GCA_038094615.1 Heimioporus aff. retisporus | reverse complement strand
CCCAGATGATCCAAGGGACTATATCCACCGTGTCGGGCGTACCGCACGAGCCGGGAAAGTTGGCAAGAGTCTGCTGTTCTTACTGGAGAGCGAGTTGGGCTTCCTGCGGTTTCTGAAAGAAGCAAAGGTTCCGCTGAACGAGTACACCTTCCCTGCGGACCGGGTTGCCAATGTACAAACACAGGTACGTTGCCCGACATGATTGACAAGTCCGGGGATGCTACGCGAATTCCAGTTGGAAAAACTGCTCCGAAAGAACTATTTCCTACACCAGTCTGCAAGAGACGGATTCAGGTCTTATCTTCAGGCATATGCCTCATATTCGCTCAAGAAAATATTTGACATCAATGCCCTTGACCTTGCCGGGGTTGGCAAGTCGTTTGGGTTTGCGGTCCCACCACGTGTGGACATCAACCTTGGCGGAAGCAGAGAACCGAGTGTGGGAAAGAAGCGACGACGGAGCGAGGAGGAGGAAGAGGAGTGGGAGGATGTTCCCCTCGGGGAAGATGCGGAGAGCGGTGAGGATGCGGAAATCGTGGAGGCAGAAGATGAGGGCCCGCGGAAAGATATCCGGAGGAGACAAGGGAAGGAACGGCGGATAGAGACGCTGGGGAAAAAAGCGGTCGAGAGGGAGAAATACAGAAAAGGCGGTGAACGGAAGAAAGCAAAAGCGTCGAAAATGCAGTGGAGTCGATGATCACATATGTTTTTTTTTTTTTATTGCAACCCATTTGTCTTTTTTTTTTTTTCTTCCGGGGTCGGGCGTACTCACGACTTACGTGTACACCTGCCCTAAAGTCACCTGCAGGCAAAGGCTCGGTTCGACAGTTAAAGCTGACGCAAGGTCCAACTTCAGCCCGTAACAAAATTTACATCTTGTCTATCTCGAACCATCCAATCCGTGCGCCATGGCGACGACTCAAGTGAGACATTTTCTCTCTCCTGTCGTTCTACGTCTGGAACTGACATCAACTTTGTCTACGTGGCCTCCTTGCGTGCACCCTGTCTAGCACTATCTTTGGGCAGCTGGCCACTTCTTACTCTTGGTGGCAGCACTCCGATATTTCATCGCGTGCATCACGTTTACGACCATCTCTGCGTGGTGGTACAAGGGTATGCGGTGCTCTTCTCAAAATTTCCGGTTTCTGCCTAACTCGTATCTGTAGTCAGTTTCTTGGGTGCGCTTGTCAGCTATGCGATTGTGTGCTAGTGAGTAGCGCCGACCCTGCATGGTGGCGGCATGGATTTACTGATGGTATTCGCGTGTTTACAGCAAATCACTCGGTGTGAGTGCGGGTGTCGTTTGTCGCGTGTTTGATGTTGACACTCGTATGCCCTAGGTTCCGCAACCCAACTTGGCGTTTGTAAAAAAAGCAGCTACAGATGAGGTGGGTCTATCGATTCGCGAATGGTGGGTATGCTGATATTTTTGAGCAGAATGTCCAATACTTTGGGCTCGCGTTCTTCTGGTGGAGCTCCAAGCCAGTTGCTGGTATGTTTTGCATTCGTCACATGACCGCGAATGCTGATGAGTCTTGATGACTGACAGTCGCGTTGACGCCCTACTTTGTGTTTTCGCTCTTCCATGCTCTGACGTTTACACGTACGACATTGATGGCACGCTATCTTCCACCCGGTCCACCCGCCACCAACGGAGGTGCTCCTCAGGCACATCCTCTTGCGAAGCGCCTGCACCTTTGGGTGAAAAGTATGTGGTGCATGTAAGAGTGGATGATGGCTGACATGTCTATCTAGCCAACTATGACCCCGCGATGCGTGTGGTCGCATATGCGGAGCTGTTTATCTTCTTGCGCGTCTTGTTTGGGGCGCTTCTGTTCCGTAACTCGCTGATAGCGCCGCTGATCTATGCCCACTTTTTGCGTCAGAGGTACTTCCAATCTGCGTTTACGCGGGAGGCTGTCTCGCAGGCCGACACCCGTATCTCGGCCGCGTTGGCGAACCCTGCTGTACCGCCTGTTGTGAAGACTGTGTGGGCCAAGGCGAGAGACATGACGATCAAGTGGGGAGGGAATGTGATCGAGCAGAGAAGGGACTAGATGCGTTGCTCGCGCGCGCTCAAATATTGACTCTGTCGACCCTTTGCATCGTAAAATTTTTAATTTAATTTGCTTGTTTTTGATAAACAAGACCATACAAGATTATATTTTCTTTTGAGGAAATTAATATTTAATTATATAAATCTCTCCAATGTCTCGTATACCCGTCCCGACGCATTCGCCTTCGGTTGACCGCTCCTCCTCCCCCGTCCCCCACAAGCACCCGTCCACGATGTCCGTCTCCAATCTTTCCCTGCTTTCCGACACCAGAAAAAAGCAGTCAAAACGCGACGAGGTGCGTCGATTTCCGCTTTCACTTCCTCTCTAACACCCTGACAGGCAATCCGCAAGAAAATCGAGTCCGAACTCGCCCGGAAGCGCACCATTTCTACCAACTTCCAGTCCGGTCGCGGCAAACGTCCCCCAAAGCCTGCAGTCGCCAAGGGCACCGTCGCCGCTCTCAAGCCCAGTCCCGCGCTCACCGTTCCGGAGAACATCACCGTCGCGGAAGCCAGTCAACTATGCGCTGCCAAGCGCACCGACTGCGTTCTCGTGGTCGACGATGATGAAGGTCTCAGCGGCATATTCACCGCCAAGGACTTGGCATATAGAGTATGTTTCCCATCCCGCTTCATCCTAGTCCTACCGACCGTCTCCGATAGGTCACCGCTGACGGTCTCGACCCTCACTCGACTCCCGTCAGCCATATCATGACCCGTAGTCCCATGGTCACCCGTGACACCACCAGTGCGACGGAGGCGCTCCAGCTTATGGTTCAAAGACATTTCCGTCACTTGGTTGGTCATCACGCGCCTTCGTCACGCTCCTCTCACTTCTTCTTCACAGCCCGTCTGCAATGAGGAGGGAAATGTCGTCGGTTTACTGGATATCACCAAAGTTTTTCACGAGGCCCTCAACAAGGTCGAACGCAGCTCTACCGCGTCCGAGAAGCTTTATAATGCTCTTGCCGGCGTACAGTCAGAGCTTGGCCCCGGCATGTCCTCTAATCCTCAGGCGGCCGCTATGCTCGCATACGTCGACGCGCTCCGCGAAAAGACCGCACTGCCCGACCTGACCACAGTCATGGACTCACGCACGCAACCAGCTACAGTGACTCCGAAGACAACCGTCCGCGAAGTTGCCAAACTGATGAAAGAGCGTAGAGTGACAGCTGTTTGTGTCATGGAGAATACTCCCGGCTCCGATAATGTCCACCCCAAAATTGCTGGCATTTTTACTAGCAAGGACATAGTTCTCCGGGTAATCGCTGCTGGCTTGGACGCGGGGATTTGCAGCGTCATTCGGGTTATGACTCCTCATCCAGACGTTGCACCTCCGACCATGACTGTTCACGATGCCCTCAAGAAGATGCACAGTATGTGCAATAATTTGTTCCTGATCAAACGTCTGACAGTCTGTAGACGGTCACTACCTCAACCTCCCTGTGGTGGAAACTGATGGACGGCTAGTGGCCATCGTTGACGTGCTTAAACTTACATATGCCACTCTCGAGCAGGTCTGTGGTGTTTTATCCAATCCGTCCCTTCTGTTAATTTGTGGTAGATGAACGCGATGAGTACCGAGGCAGCTGGCGAAAATGCTGACACTGAAGGTGGTCCAATGTGGGGTCGTTTCTTTGATTCTATCGGTGGTGGTCACGACGATACCGAATCCGCGGTATCAGGCTCGCATGTCCCAACGGAAGGACATTCTGTCTCAGCACACAACCTGTCACGACTGCAACAATCACCTTTCCCGGAAGTCCATCCCAACGACTCCGCTTCCGTTGTTGATGATGACCAGGAGTCCGTTCTTGACGCGTATCCGCGCAAGAAAGGTGGACATACAGTTCCCAGCATCGCTGGCGCAGCCTCGAGCGTGCCCGTGGATGATGGCACTTATGTCTTCAAGTTCCGCACTCCAAGCGGTCGAACACACCGTTTCCAAGCCAGGTACGATAGTGTCGATACGCTCCGTGAAATTGTAACCGGGAAGCTTGCCGTCGATCCATTCTTCAACACCTACGACAGTGATTCAGATCAGAAGCCTGACCCGACGGACTTTACATTGTCGTATACCGACGCGGATGGTGACACGGTACTGATCACAAGTGATAACGACATCGCTGACGCAGTCAAGATTGCACGTTCGGCGGGCTCGGATCGTGTGGTATTGCTCATCCAAGGTGGCAAGCACTGGGAGGATGCTGAAAAGAGTGAAACCAAGCCTGCCGAGGTGGCGACGCCCCCCGCAGAGGATGCGAAAGCGGTCGAGAAACCGGACGCCACTGCAGAACCGCCTCCTGAAGTTTTTCATCCTCAAACCCATGTCTCGCCCCCACAGGAACTCGTGTTTGGCATTCCCAAGGAGCTATTACTTCCTGCGAGTATAGGCGCTCTTGCTGTCGTCATTCTTAGCGTCTTCACTATCTCTCGCCTCACGCGGGATTAGTGAAGAGGGAAGAGATGGATGTCCGTTCCCAAGATCCATCCCGTCTTATCTTATTGTTGACTGGTACCACCTTCGGCGATATTGTTTTGGGAAATGTTGGACTTTCTTTTTTCTAGTTTCTACCGTACCTGTTGCACTCATACTCGGCGAGCTGTCCCACTCGTTTCATATACAGATGATGTCTCTTTCCACGAATTCACGATGCATGACGACCCTCTGATGAACAATGAAAATGACACTGACCATACTGTGTTGCGTCCAGCCTCGTCATCATTTGTTCTCGCCGCTGTAGTCTGATAACCCATCCGATGGCATCCGGATGAGAATGTGCAAATCGTCACTGTCTACTAACCCCATGGTTTGCTGTGGAGTAGGGTTTTGCATCTCAAGCGAGAATTGAGTTACGGCATGGTTCGTTGTGGCCAGCTTAAAAAGCAGAGTTGCCACTCGGAACTAGTGGTCAAACGTTTAGCAAGGTCACCGCGTTACCGGTACAAAGGTACAGCGACATCATGCAAATAGTACGTATGCACCTCAGTAACAATTCCAACTTATCAGGTTGCGTATAAATAACGAAGTACTGTATTGTCCAGGAGGGAAGACCCCGGCGATTAACATCGTACCAAGTTGAAGGTTCGCGGGTTTCACGAAGAGGTTCCACGTGTGCGCCCCAACCCGAATGAACACGAATGACCTCCTCCACTTCATGTAACGTGATTCCTGCTTTCATTCCATATCTTGATGTTGACGATAGTAACTCTTGCAATATTCCGCATGTTCACTATGCATAACAGAACCAGCATACACAGTCCCGCTCGCGTGATGTCGGGCGTGGATGCTGGAGGAAACTGGTGGCTCGATTTATTATGATCATGTTATCGGAGCTCCGTGTGGAACTTCCAACCTATACATAGCCGCGTATAAATCCATCCGCCAGTCACGCCATTGGACCAGATCAGCTTCGACTCATGCTATCACCAACGAATGCCCAACTCGCCCAGCTCTTTGATGAGATCAAGTGTGATGTTCTCACCGAAAACCAGGACCTCGACAATGCACTCAAATTCGAAGAGATATCGAGAACTTTTCTCTGTGGGTTCCCCGTATTGGTCATACCCGTCCGGCTTTTGACTAGAATATGGCAGCGGACACAATTACGGGTATATCCAATTAATCGAGCGAGCCCAGACGTACACTAAACTCCTAAATAGTTCCAACGAAGGGGATGAATGAATATGCGTTGCGTGCTTCGCTTGGGGACGATGTCTACTTCGACGCGTCCACCGCTGCACTCGAGGCGCACATAGCCAAGATAACCGGCAAAGAGGCCGGCCTCTTCTTACCCTCCGGAACGATGTCCAACCAAATTGCTCTGCGAACGCACCTTCAGCAGCCGCCTCACTCTGTCATTACCGACGCGCGCGCTCATATTTATCGGTAAGATGAAGAATTATTGGCACGTGTGGTTCAACCACTCAGGGTGAATCAGGATGGAGGCCGGTGGTGTTGCGTTCCACTCACAAGCGAACAGCATTCCTATTTTCCCTGAGAATGGTAGGTTCAGATTGGCAACGACATTAAGGTGTCGGTCATGAAACGTTGAGCCAACAGGTCACCATCTGACATGGGAAGATATTGAGCCACGCATTGTCTCTGGCACGGACGTGCATGTGTAAGAGCGCGCTTGTAGGTTGGTCGAAATTGAATCTTACTTTGACCGTCACCAGCGCACCAACACGGATCATTGCGCTGGAGAATACCCTCAACGGAACCATCATGCCTCAGCAGGATGTACGTGAGATTTCAAAAAATGCACGTGCTCGGGATATCATCATGCATCTCGACGGAGCACGTATTTGGCATGTTGCTGTCGAAACGGGACTCTCCATGAAAGAGATCTGTGACCCCTTCGATTCTGTCAGCTTATGTCTTTCCAAGGGCCTCGGTAAAATCTCATACGTTTCTCTCATGTCCAGTATTTATACATGATTCTCCAGGTGCACCGATCGGGACATGCTTGGTTGGCACAAAGACCTTCATCACCAAGGCACGGTGGTTCAGGAAGCTCTTTGGCGGTGGAATGCGTCAAACAGGTTACTTGGTTGGTTGCGCTGCCTATGCGCTCACCCACAACGTCCAACAACTCCCTCGCGTTCATGCGCTCGCTAAGCAAATGCAACGGGGTCTGGAGGACATCGGTGTTGGAATCCTGAGCCCGGCAGAAACGTGCATCGTGCGTCGCTTGACATTCGTGTCCGTTTCCGTGAGACTATGATCCTTACGATTGTATACATGCCAGTTATTTTACGACCCGTCCACGATCGGAGTGGAGTATTGGGAGGTCGTCGAGCGCGCCGCCGCTCTAGAAAAACCCATCAAGATTAATGGGTCTCGTATCATTGTGCACATCCAAAGCTCCCCTCAAGCGGTCGAAGATTTCCTCGACCTCATGAGGACATTGAGGGAAGAGAAGGCAAAGGCGGGTTGGACGCCCGACCAGGCACCACCCAAGAAACACAGTATCTTCCAGGACGTGTATGTCAAGGCAACCAAACCGACGTAGATGACTGCCCTATAGGTACTATGTGTGCATGTCGTTGCCTAACTCTACATCGGGAATATTAAAGTGGAGAGGGGACAGACTGCGGTCACAGTAAAGCACAAAGCATTCTTTTCAACAACATCTAGTGGTCCTAGTCGACGAGTGACTCTAACCCTTGCCGACGTACCGCTGTTTTTCGTAGTCTTTCCAAAGCGCCTTCAAGATCGTTTTCCCACCTGAATCCAGCGCAGAAACCATCAAAGCATCTCGGCTATGTTCCCCCACCATCTCGCACAAGGCGAACAACCCAGGCTCAAGTTCCCTCCTCATCTCCGCGTTCACAATACACAACGGATCGTTGAATGCATCCACGTACGCGACGAGTACGTATGATGCGTGTTTTGCAAACGGCTTGGCTAGAGATTCCGCTTTTTGTGGTTCTGCGGATGTCGATGGATGCACATATGAATGCGTCCTTGGAACAGTCTTGGTGGTGAGCGAAGTGAGGAGGCGAGCGAGCGCACGCGCTTCGTCAGTGGTTAAGGGATGGGAAGCAGAGAACCACGATGGGAATGTGTCTGTGACAATTTTACTCTGTTTTACACCCAGTTGGGGACGGATCCTCCGAATGAGCATCATCAGCTGGCGAAGGACAAAACCGAGGTGAGGGAGGGTGTGCACGACAAGGTCGCGGCGTAGCCGGATGAGTGCGCCGATAATGGCAACGATGTGGTGAAAAATAGGGAATGCGGTCACGTTGTCGTGATCCGACGAACTGGAGAGCATTTTATGCAGGAGCGACCATATATTACCGAGATCCGCGGTGCGAATGGCCACTGGCTGCGATGAGATGTTGGCGGACAACCGGTGTCATATTAGGGAGTACTCACCCGATCTGAACAATGTCTCGCAATACATTCTACGCATTGCATTTTCAGAGGGGATGGACCACAATAAATATCCTCTCGATCAGCAAATAGATCAAAGCATCGTGTCACAAAGTTCTGGATAGCCTTTAGAGTGCCTACGGATACTCGTCAACATGAAAACTTTACTTGTGAAATCAAACCTACCTTGTGGTGCGTCACGTAATATGATTTTACTGAGATGGATTAAACGTTCACGGTGTCCTGCCTGCACCCCGCTTCCTTCGATGCCCTCCACCAATACGTCCAATAAGCGAGAAAAATCCTCAACGGACAGCTTCTTCGAGGCCCGTGCGACAATACTGTCCACCACACACTTGTCTTCTGGAGGAAGGTTAGGTAAAGGCATAAGATAGAAGAAAGAAGACAAACGGTCAGGCTCGCGATAGCCAGTATTCGCGGCATAGAAACAGACCAGTACGTCGAGGTGTACGCGATGTGATTCATCTGGCATGCACCAAAGCTCCCCGAACAGAAGCCCAAGGATGCTAGCGCAAGTCTCGAAATCTATTCCATTAGAATTAGTTCTCCTGAGCATTGATGTCGCCAACTTCAGGCCAATGGAATTCGAAGCGACTTCAGCTGGAAGAAGAAACTTATAAATAGTGGCTGGGACCCTCCATGACGGACGTACAGCTATTTCCTAGCCACCGCTTCATTGACAAGAGACAACACAATGCATTAATTTGTTCGCTGGAGAGGGACTGGTCCGACTCAGTGGATTCTCTTTCCACTAGCCGCTGTGCGCGTGGCAAAAGCACAGAATCCAAAAATTCGATAAGGGCCTTTAATGAAAGCTTCACCTCGTTTGACAAGCTAGGTGTGTTCATCGTATCAACGATGCGCCAAATGTATTGCGAGACCATACCTAGTGGCGTCGAAATCGTTTGTCAACCGCTCCATAAGCCTAAGGACGGTCGACTGAACAATTACATGCCAGCACGACTCCCGAGAATCCGGGTATGAAAACGGTTTAGCCATCGTAAGCGAGGATATGACGCCGACGATGGTTGTTATTGCCCCCGGTTCTTGTGACCGCAGGAGGTTCCTGGGACAAATCTATCGTCAGTGTTCGCAAAGATAGAAGGACGGAGCCCACAAAGCGGATAATTGTATCAAATCGAGAGTGACATTTGTAAGTGCCTTCGAAGGGGAAGATATGCAGGATGGGCTAAAGAGGTGGGTAACAAAATCCAAGGAAGTCTTTAGACGTTTCTAGCATCAGTACAGTAGAGAACGAGAATATCACACTCACGTGACTAGTATTCAGGAATTGACCCATGCGCCACAGAAAGGCTCGAATGGATATCAGCCGATGAGATGACCTCTTGAATTCCTCTGCTAACACCTTATCTTCCAATTTGCCTCCCTGCCCATCTGTGCCTAGCGACGTTGCGCAGATTTGAATGTCTGCAGTCATGGCCCTCTTGATCAGCTCGACGCGGACAGAGCGTGTGAAATACTCCGGGGGGACATAACAGAGGATCCCGTACGTGTTGTATGCGGAATTTGATTCAGTTTGAGTTGCTGAAGCGGACAAGGACGAAGAAAGTGGCGCGGTCAAGCTCAGGATAGATGATAAAAATACGGCTGTTAATTATGCTGAGGTCAACACTCAGGCGGTCAAGGGGAGACAGACCTCTGATATTACGCAGTTCCCAGAAGTGTGCGTTCTGAAGGAGTCTGTAAAGGACCCCACGTAAAGTGATGACAGGGTGATCCCGTTGCAGAGCAATCTCATCTGGAAGCAAATCGAGAGACACGGTGAGTAACAAAGAAACCAGTCTCTCCAGGCTTTCGGTCGGGGCCAGTTCGCTACAAATTTCAGTGTCAGAAACGGGGTTCTTACATTTGCTTCCTTCATCAAACCACTCACTCAAGAACGTCAATCCACCTATCTGTCAACACGTACAAAAGAGCGAGGCCCAAATTGTCTCGAGTCACATCCGCGGAGACACCAGACCATTTGGATTCAGATGAGATGTGAGCAGTAAGAATATTCAGTGTCGCAGTAAATATCGGTTGGCTTTCCGTCTGTTCCTGGGATTTGCCATTGTGTGTATACCACACATGCCAGAAGAGTGTGCGAACCTAACATGGACGCCTAAGCAGGCATAGAAAGCAGAAAGTCCCGATCCACGTACAATTTCAAGTACGAGCTCTGGTTCCGACGCTCCATCCAGCGCAACATCTAACAGGGTGCTTACACTTTGTTCCGTGAGCCGGTCATATTCTCCAAGCAGAAAAGACACCCGCGCACGGACGTCATAGAGAAAACGAAAGGTAGCTGCTGTCATGGCATGGGGTCGATGTGAGGAGGGGCCTGCTTCGAATTCATGTTTTCGTTTGCTACCACCGCCTTTTGTCATACATTCGTCGCCTCTTCCAGTCCTGTCGCTCAGACAATCCCAAATAACGGTCCACCCCAACTTCCCAATATCAATCCACAAACTTTCCAAAGAATATTCTCCGTCCGCGACGTAGGCGTTCGGTGGCAAATTTGAGAGGACCACGCCTGCGACACGGCTTGTGAGGGAAAACGCTCGAGCTCGAGCATATGCCATTCTTCCTCTACGTTCTCTCTTGTCCGTGTCTCTAGTACTCTTCCGCTTTTTTACAGCCTTCCCGTCTTGTTCGTCCATATCCTGAACGTCTCGCCAAGTATTTTCAGCTGCTTTCAGTACGGTAATGGCAAGCGTCTTGCTCTGAGTGGGTGTTAACGACGTGCGAATCGCACGCGTAAGAGCAGGTAGGTGGTGTAGGAGGGGGAAAGTCCATGTTGCTGATATGGTCGCCGAAGATGTGGTAGACACGCAGCTTGCAACCACAGCACTAAGAAAAGCTGCGACATATGTATGCACAGTGCGTGTTTTAGTATGATATTCGAGCACACGAGCAAGCAATTCTGAGGATGGGGCTGTCACAAGATGGGATATAGTCGATGGGATCTGGTAGTAGGATTAGATCTAGTACCGCAAACAGAGGTTACTCACGTTGGTCAAAGCAGAAAGTATTCTCTCCAATGCAGCTCCAATAAGATCGTATTCAATTCGGATCAATACATCCAAGAGCAGTATAGAAAGAATTGCTTCTTCTGCTCGACAGTCTACTGGTGACGTTAGTTCGAAACGAATAAATTAAGCTGACTTACCTCGTGTGCTTGCATCTTCCAACATTTCGACTGCTTTGTCTCTCACCTCATTCAGCGCGGGCTCCCCTCCATGATTGTCGTCGGCGTGAGTGCCACGAACAGAGTGGGTTACAAAGAGCCGCTCTTTCTCTACAATCTCGAGAACACCAATGACGGACCTCCACTTCTCTGCATGGAAACTGTCTTGGAGAGTTGTAGAGCCCTGGATCAGCTTCCAGAATCTTCGTACAAATTCCATCCCATTCTTCCTCACTTCTTCTTTCCCACCAATAGCGTTAGTTGCAGCAACAAAAAGGGAAGATCTGTGCCTGTGCACCGCACTCAGAAACGAGGCAAAAAGTCTGGGAAGAACGGGCCAAAGCGAGGAAACGGGAGAAGAGGAAAAGGCATCAAATAGCGGATCAAGCGATTGTTTGAGAGCGTCGAGAGAAAACAGGGTGTCCGCGCCTGCAGCATATATGCTGTCTTGGAGCTGTTTCGTAGACGAGAGGTTTGCGAGGGCTGGATTGGGGCAGATGACGCGGAGCCATGAAGAAAGATGGGTTGCAAGAAATGAACTTGAGAGCTAGAGAAGATATTTTCAGAATGGCGTTGCGATTTATGCATCAGACCGACGATCAAGAATAACTCGCCTTTTTCTTATTCCCCGAATTCGATAGTGCATTCCTGTAAGTGCCAACCACTGCTGAGCAGATCCAACCTAGATCATCATCCACGCGCTCCCAAATCGCGCAAGCGTCGAATACAGCGGCGAGACACTCCCCCAGCGCGTCAACACCAATTTTCTTTTCTGCCAAGGGCCAAAGGACAACTAGTGCAGCTCGTGCGGGGCTAAGCACTTGCGAGGAGTGAGACGCAAGCAGTTCAGCAGTGAGGGCGTCGAGCTGGATTCGATTTAGCAAGGGAAGAAGCCATGTCTTTACGGGTCGAGCCGTTGCCGGTGTGGCCGTGAGCACGTCACAAAGCAAAGTCCAATACCTCGAATCTGCGATAGGGTCTGTGACCGAATTTGCTTCTCTTTCTCGTCTCGTTCTTTTTACTTGCGCGAACACGGTGAGTATCCACTCGCCGATGACTTCACCCTTGTTCACTGCGCGAAAGGACGGGTCTGACCAAGCAGAGCGAGCCAGCTCAATCTTGGAGGGCCCCGGGGTGGAGGGAGGGTCGGTGGACGATTTGAGAAGGCGCACGAGCGCATGAACTGAGTGTGCGCTGTTCATGATGTGTGTTGTCGCCATATTAGACGTAACTATGTATCGACGGTTCGTAGCATGAACCGGTTTTTGAAGCCAGTCGATTTGGCTCGGTGTCTTGCAATTAGCTTGCGGCGAGGTTGTAGACGGTTAGGTCTAACTTTAGACTTCGTCCGATTTCAACCTCGAGTGATGTAACCCTCCGTCTTTCTACCTACACAACTCGGATACGCTTACTGTCGAAAAAAAAAAAACGATTGGGTCTATGACTGGGGACCACCACTTCTTGGAACCTTCACCAAGTGAAGTGATAATGGAACGGACCGCCCGGGCCGAAAAACGGTCAAACAAGTCTAGAAGACTCTTACCGTCCAAAAACATGGTATTCCATATGTTATCGTCATCGCGGGATTCGAGTGGCTGGGACAATTCACTACTCTTTCCCTGATGACCCACTGGCAACCGCACGAACTCACCATTTTTCGCGCAACTCCGGCGCAGGTACTCGTGTCCCGACGGAGTACTTGGTCCCAGTGGGGGGGCATGCTCACAGAGGAACAATATTTAGAGCGCGACAACCAAATGGACGCCATGGAACACGCCGCAGACTCCAAGTTGATCACCTGGTGAACAGCCAACCCGATCGATACCACGATCCGTTCTAATGACCAATGTTGACACAATCCAGGGTCCTAGCACCAAGAGATGACCCAAAAACTCTCGATTTTGCGAGCGCTTGTGAAACGTTGGTACCACGAATGAGCTGCCTCACTTGCATGGACGAGACTTACATGACCCGCAACACTAGGTACAAACGAAAAGGACTCGTACGGTACAACGGGTCGAGAGAAATACAAGAGGTCACTTGTTACGGTGCAGCGTTGGTATTCACTCCACCCGAGAAACGAGGAAAAGGATATGCATCGCACATGATGCGTCTTCTGCACTGGGTCATGTCGGGAGGGACATTCGAGTACAACTTACCCGAATTTCCCGCAGAATGGGGTGCTCCGCCTCCGAAGGTGGAAAAGGCCGGGGGCGGATTGTTTTCCATGTTATCCAGCTCTCTTGGGGATGATTTTTACAGGATGACTGGCCCTGGGATCGAGAAAGTGGGAGGGTGGGAGACAAGGAGCCCCTTTTCGACCACTTGGGAGATCCCTGAGCAGGGAGGAATCGAGCAGGACACTCCAGACAAGGGATGGACGTGGCTCAAATACGAAGACCTGGATGCTTTTTGGGAGAAAGACGCTCTGCTCATCCGCCGCGCGATGATGAATTTACCCGAGTCACACCCGGGCTATCCCACTGAACGACCGCGGGCATTTGTAACCTACCTCCCTTCCGACGGCGTTGGATCTTTTCACATCTTTCGTTCAATGTTTGGCACCGATGGGGTGGTGTCCATGGATACTTGGGGAGTTCAAAAGGAGGGGGATTGCAACCAGCCAATCTATGCCACATGGACGGTGGACACAAATCCTCTTCCCCCCGTGCTCGTCGTCACTAGACTGAGTGCAACTGTAGCGGATTTACCGGAACTTATCAAGAAGATTCAAGAAGTTGCGAGAAGGAGTGGAATTAGGAAAATGGAAGCATGGAATATACCCACACAATTGCTAGAAGTGGCGGCAAAAATGGGGGGTAAAACTTTTGCGAGGGAAAGACGTAGACTTGGGATAAAATGGTATGGTAAGGGAGAAACTGCAGATATAGAATGGGTGTTCATTGAAAAGTATGCTCGCCGTCGACATTTTTACATGTGTTGGCTCACATGATCCCCAGATTTTGTTGGTGTTAATGGAGGCGTTGTCGCACACGCAACATTATCAGGAATGCAGCAGTTGGTTACAATGTATTGCATACAGCCCCATGCCAAGTCCCTGCTATGACAGCTGAATTCGAGCGGCGTTCCGGGTATCGTGGGCGTGCGGACCTTCCAGCTCCAAATGTGTCGCTGGACGACTCTCACATTCCGGCCGTCCGTACCTCTACGGATGCCATCCATCTTCATATCCAAAATAAGCTTGTGAATCAAAGGCATGTTACCAGGAAGCATTCCGTACGATGGCCGCGATTTCATCGAAACGACAGGTAGATAAAGGTAAATGAACTCATCTGCAGATCTGCACGGCGGCAGACCCTTGAAGAAGGGCCCACCCATTTTATTCCGTATGGAAACCTTCCAAGAAGGACGGGGGGCCATCACGAAGCATAACGCATCTGATTGCATTTTTAGCGCGATATATTTTGTGTCATGTAAAGACCATACTATAGTAGGAACAAAACGTCATGTCTGACAGCTTGTCTCTCGATAAAACTCCACAATCGATGGTATGTGTCCATTATTCCGCGTTATCCCGCTTCGCTACCTGTAATGACGCTGTCAGAGCTCGCCTCGCTCACATTAGTTCCCGCCACTCTGGCGCAAGCACTCGAGTCGCGAAAGCGAACGTGGCCTCAATGGGGAGGTGAACTTACTGAGGAACAGTATCTCGGGCGTTACTCTCGAATGGACACCAGGACGCATGCGGTCGACTCCCGCATGATAACTTGGTACGGCCATCGAATTTTTGATCAATATACAATTAGCTAACTTCGACCTTAGGGTATTGGTACCGAGGGACAACCCAAGTACCCTTGACTTTATGTGTGCTTGCGAGACGTCAGTGCAATTTCTTGGCTGAAAAATGTAGGCTTGATATCGCTTGACAGATACAAGCGACGCGGGCTCATCCGGCACTCGGGATCAACTAGCGTAGAGGAGGCCACATGCTATGGAGTGGCGAGCGTGTACACCCCGCCGCATAAACGAGGGAGAGGATATGCTTCCCACATGATGAACCTCCTCCACTGGGTCACTTCCGGAAAGACATCCGAATACAATCTCCCTCAGTTTCCCGCCGAATGGGGTGCGCCACCGCCTGAGGTGGCGGAGGCTGGAAACGGGATGTTCTCCATTTTGTATAGCGACCTCGGAGAGAATTTCTACAAGCAGGCAGGCCCCGGGATTGAGAAAGCTGGTGGTTGGGAAGCAAGACGTGCTACCTCGACCGTCTGGGAAATTCCTCCGAAAGTAGAGGCTCAGCAGGGCGCCACAGGCGGCGAGTGGACATGGCTTAAACCTGACGATCTCGACACGTTCTGGAAGAATGATTCACAGCTTATCCGGCGCACCATGGAAACATTGCCCGACTCGAGCCCGGATTATGACACCGAAAGACCAAAAGTGTCTGTAACGTACCTCTCTGACGAAGGTGTTGGGTCGTTTGGCACCTTGCGTTCCATATTTACCGCAGGACTATCCGTGGATGTCTGGGGTGTGGTGAAGAAAATCGCCCACGCTGATGAGCCAGTTTATGCGACATGGTCGGTCGATGTACGCCCGTGGCCCCCCACCTTGATCGTCACTCGAATCAGTGCATCAGAGTCAGAGTTTCCAGGCCTTCTTTGTCAGATCCAAGGAGCTGCTAGAAGCAATGGCATTAGCAGAATGGAGATATGGAATATACCCAAGCACCTGCTCAAGATCGCTGGAGAGACAAATGGAGATACGTTTGAAAGAAAGGAACATCTGCCTTCTATCAAGTGGTATGGTGCAGGTAGGACGGAGGATGTAGAATGGATCTTCAACGAGAAGTAAGCCTATTTCCACCGTCTGGCAATGCCATCATTATATTAACCTCTACGCAAGGTTCTGCTGGTGCTGAAGTGTAGTACATCGTGGGATGTATCTTTTTACATCACACATCCATAGTACACAGCGCAGAGCAAGCAATTGCTGAAGTTAAAAGGAGTTGGAAAATGAAGGGAGTGTCCTCAGTGCCTCGACTAAACGACCAATAATGTCACACCCCCGCAAAGTTGTGAGGACCATCCGGGCCCCGAGTCACTCGATCACGAAGGAAGCTTAGATGCCACAACTCAAACGAGCTGCAAGAGCAAGTTCTTGGACAGTCCGCAATGCAACTAAAGAAGTTCAATCGCTTCAATAGGTTGCCATCCGTCTTCTGCACTCGGAAGAGGGTCAAACAATTTCGAGAAACATGGTGTGTGTGGAGTGGAGAAATGTTTATATGGATCTGCCGCAGGTAGTTTCGCGCCACAACGATAGCAGAAGTGAGCCCCACATTTACCACAAGTCATCTGTTGAGTTGTGCTTAGTGCTAGCTGCCGTGCAATGGCAGAGCAGGGTGGAGAACGTACATGATTACAACCCATTGATTTCTCGACTCGTACTTCACAACCAGGACATGCGGTGGTACTGGAGTCGATCCATTTTCTATTTTCCTGTTCTTCCTCGTGTTGCCTGACGAGTCTGAGAACATTTCCACGACCGTATTGACGTTCTATCGCACGGCGACGGAATGAATTGGGCGGAGCAGAGAGGTACTCGAGGATGAATTTGGAAGTGAGAGGAAGTGGGCAGGAGGTGTGCGGGCCATGCCTAATGAGGGGTATAAATGGACGCGGCAGAGGGAGGGGCAAGTGCATACCAAGTACGGCGGCAAAAGACACAAAATGAGTAATCACAAGCAGGACAGGTGCGGAGACGTGCCCAACCCGAGTCGTCATCATTAGAGCTGTCAGGCGCGGATGCAGTAGAAAGTGGTTTTGGGACGGGTTCCTGACAATATTCCATCGGACAGTGAACCATAGTCGGATCGCGCTCGAGATCACGTTTCTTACGGAGCCATCTCCATCTGTCGAGTTCGTTCTCGGATAGGACAGCACTGACTTCATCTTCTGTCGCTTCGCGGAGCGCACGTGGTGCGTCCGGATCGGTTTTCCCACAGTCGGGTTCTGGACAACCGACATGAGATACCTCGCCTTCCCTGATATGTAAACCCCACATATCGACCAAACATGCCTTGCAGAATACGTGGCCGCACGAGAGAGCGAGACAGTGGACCCCCTTGCGCTCTGACAAACATATTGTGCATTTATAAGAGGTGTTGGCGAACTCGTCTGATCTGGAGGAAGAAAGGTAGGCAAGGAGGGGGGTGAGGAGGAGCTGGGGAGATGGATGGGGGATTCTGACGAATGGTGAGGATATAGGAGCGAAGGAGAGGACGTGCGTACTGGATGGATTGCATGTCAGCGGCGAGCAAACCGATATCCGCTAAAAAGTCGCCGGTGCGTATCCACTCTACCCAGGTGTAGAGAACGCCGGCATCGTCTCCGGGAGACCACATGGCAAGCATGCGCTCCTTGATAAGGGGAATGGAGGGCGGGGGCAGCCAGGCGGAGGAAGCCTGGATGGACAGGATGATAGGAGGGGACTGGGCGGGGTACGATGGGGGGAGGGCGATGCGGAGACGGAGAGGGGGGAGGATGGAGAGGGGGGCGGAGGAGGGACAGTGTTCGGGGGCGGAGGAGGAGGCTCCGGAGAGGTAGGCGTCGTGGGTGACGGGAAAGACGGAGACGGGCACGTCTCGGCCGAGCTCGACGGGGACGAGAAGGGTGGCGATCGCGTCCTCATTGGAGAGGCAGATCGACGGGTGGATCGACTATATGCGCAGGCGGGTCAGCCGAGATCGTCGTCGGCAACAGCGGCGAGAACTCGGAACGCACCTCGAGAACGGACCACTCGACATCCATAATTTATTATGTAAGCGATACTTCCGATTTTTATACAATATCAATTACGTAAGTAATGATTAAAAGGAAAAAAAAAAGAAAAGAAAATAGTCAGCCCGAAAAAGAATCTCTGCTTGCACAACGTCGACCACGACCACGACCAGGACGGCGTCGACGACGAGCACGACGAGCACCGAGTAGACCCGCGTCATTGACCCGTCTGTTGGCAACGCGACCCGTGTCAGACGCTAATAGCAGCCCGGACTCTGAGGGCGCCATTGACGCTGAGGAGCGAATACCATCCTCCTAATCCGAGCGACTCGTTTCACCCGCGCTTCCTTCTCTTCCACCCCACCAGCCACGATGGATATTTACTCCATCTCGTTCACACACCCGCGCAGATCTCGCCACCTCCACTCTCCCTCCTCTTCTTTCGATGCCCATGACCACCGTCTCCCCCAGCACATACAGCCTCATCTGCCCGAGACCTACCCCTCTTCTCTCCCTCTCCCCACAACCCAGCCCCCCCCTTCAAATCAGGCTGACTCGGAGACCGTCGAGAAGCTCGCCATCCTTGCCAGGTCTCTCCACAACGTACAGCTCTCCTACCTCCTCTCAGATGGCGGTCGCAGCTGGAATTTCTACATTTCTGGCGCATATCAGCAGGTCATGCTCGCCCGTGGCATGCTTCTCAAGGACAGTCCCGTCCAGGTAGGCCCCTCTCTTGCCCCTCCCCATGTACCCCTCTTGCTCAACTCCCCTCAGCATCGTACCGCAATCAAGGTACCCCGCTCGGACATCCTTGACTCTCCCTCCTCCAAACCAACCCTAAAACCGGATGTACGCAGAAAACTCGACGAAATAGCCTCCCTCACATATGCCCACATCGCCGTCGTAAACTCCCCCCTCTCTCTCTCCAGCCGAACGCCCCCCGACGGCATCTCCGCCAGTGCGGGTTGGACCGGTCTTGAAACTGAACGTGTTTGCGAACTTGTCGTCACAGGTCAAGGTGACGCGACCGAACTCGCAAGGGTCAGGCTCTTGGTCATGTTGGACGAACTCGTTTGTCGTCTTCTTTCCTCTCCTCCTCTTTCTCTTACCCCATACACAGAGCGGTCTTCATGCAGAGCCTTGCGAAATCGACCAAAAACTACATGCCATCATCGCTGGTCGTAAGCGCCACGTTCTTCAAACCATCCAGGAGGAAACGGCCACCAACATTTACTACCCTTCCCCCCTCCAAGGTCTCGTTGGCCCCGATCTCGTTCCACCTTCGGTTGGTACCAACGGCAGTGCCCAGTCTGCCCAGGCTCAGGGGAATCAACTCCAACAGGCTCACAACCCAAACATCATATGGATCACCGGAGAGTTCTTCGGTGTTCAGAGAGCCAGAGACATGTTGTTCCAGCTTTCTGCAAACAAGGTTCGTTTGCTCTCGCGCTCCTCAGGATCCTGTTGATTTCAATTGTGTAGAGCAAAAGCGTTATTTCGCGTGACACGGTCATCGTTCCACGCAAGCTTGACTGGATGGTCCTTGATCGCGGTGATGACCTCAAGTCTATCATGTCCGACAACGCAACCTTCATCCAGTTCCCACCCATCGGCAGTTCAACTAGCTTGATCACTGTATATGGTGATCACAGGGTCAACGTCCAGAGAACGATCAGGGGGATAATGCAGCTCGTGTGTAATTTTACCCGTGTCGATTCATTGTCTCACCTTGCAACGCTCAGGCCTGCCAATACTATGTCGCCTCTTTCTGGCTTCTCCCCGTTCAATTCGAAGTGCTTAACCCGCCCACAACGTTCAGCCCGTCTCACGTAACAACCCTCCTCAAGCAGATTTCCCTCACTACAGGCGCCGAGGTCGTCTTTAAGAGCATGTGCTTTGAGATGCACGGTCTCGAGTATGAAGTGCGAGCAGCTGTCAACATGATCATGGACTTGGATCTCGTGAAGGTCTGTTTCGTTTGTTTCCCAAGTCATCCCCGGTCGTTTCACGATACAATCTATCCAGGCATTCCACCGCGAAATTCGCTTTCAAGTCGAGCTCGCTAATGAACATCGCGAGTTCATCTCTGGAAAGAAGAATGGTAAAATCAATAAGATTATGCAATCAGCGTCTGTCAAAATAAAGTTCGAGACGTTCAACGACCACAATTTTCTCATTGATCTTTCTGGATCCAACCCCTCCATCTTGACTGGTCTTACACTTCTGCAAGAGGAACTTCCCGCAGAGATATCCTTCCATGTCCCTGAAGCGTACCATAAACGTATTATTGGAATTGGAGGAAGGAATATTCAGAGGATCATGAAGAAGTACGGTGTTTACGTCAAGTTTTCGAACGCAGAAGAGTTTGCTGCGTTGGGCGGGTATAATGATAATGAAGATAACGTTGTAGCGAGAACACCATCCAAGAACGCGATCAATCTGGAGAATCTAAAGCAATCTGTTATGGAGATTGTGAACCCAAAGGTGCGTCAAGTCGCCGCACCCAATATGACAGCTTGTTTACCCAACTCTAGGACAAGGATTATGTCAATGAGACCCTATCGATCCCCCGCCGATACCACCGCACGCTGCTTGGCGAAAAAGCCATCTTTATACATGACATTGAGTCCAAGACCAATTCGCGTGTGCGGTTCCCAGATAAGGAGACGGCTTCAGATGTCGTCACAATTTTCGGCCCCGAGAGTCAAGTACAGATTGCTGCCGCTATGTTGTTGGTCAGTCTTTTTTTCCCTCGAATGCCTTCTATCTGTCTTACCGTCTGCAGGAACATGTTCCATTTGAAGCTGACATGGCAGTTCCACCCAGTCCAGACCTCCCCGTAGTCTGTGCCTCCCCAGAGTTCGCTGCGTTTGTCGAACGTGTCAAACGTGAATTCCAAGTCTCAATTACCCCGAACCTCAAGCTCCCGCTTCCTCTTCATTCGACGAATGGGTCAAGCACCTCGTTAGACCACCCATCCGCACCCCAATCCTCGCCGCAGACTGGGCAGATCCAGCCGCAGGGCGAATACAGCTTCAAGTTTAGGTGTCAGAGGTCAAATAGCGATTTCCTACTTGCGGCAAGGGAGACACTCGAGCAATTCTTATTGAATCATAATGTCCGTGTTTACCCTTCGCCAACTGCACACACACACAAGAGGGGCGACTCGTTTGCCGAGGCTTTCCCATACTTTGATAGCAAGGTCCTTACTGCAAGAAGGCACGGTAAGTTCCCACCTTTGATCCGCCTCGCATAGATGCTGGTGACTCATTCCATAATTTTAATAGAGTCGGTCGAGTTGACTCGGTCGTCGGAGCTCCTCGGTGATCGTCGGCTGAGGCTGGCTAACTCATCCCCCGATGTAAAGGCGTTGTTCAATGCGCCCGCATACATTTACGATCTCGAAGAACGCGAAGATTCACAATCGGCATACGGGCCTCCTGGTACGGGCCTTGATTATTGGACGCCATTGCCGCCGATCGTAGGTTATAGCTTGTGATTTTTGCGTTCACGTCCTCACCTATTCGATTTCTTTTAGGGCACAGGAATTACCTCTCGAACTCGCAATACCGAGGATGCATTGAAACGGGGATCAGATTCCCTTTTGGAGTCTAAGCTCAAGGACCAGATCTCCAAACCTCGATCTCTCCAAAATCGCGCTCAGTCTCTTGACCTCACGTATTCCCTTTCAAGGATCACCGAGGGCTCCTCGCGACTTCAACCTCCCGAGTCACCCACCACGTCCACCGGAGGAGGTACCGGGGGAAACTCGAGTCCGACGAGCGCCACCGCACCCTCATTCCCTAGTGTATACGGGCCTAGGTCATCGGCTGTGATCGGGTCGTCTGCTCAGAGGAATGCAAGGGTAATGGATGATGAAGTTGTGGACGAGGTGTCGCGGGTGATGTCGAACCTCGGGCTTTGAGGGTGGCCCCTGTTCGTACGCACCTTCGACATTCTTTCTTACCCCCCGACTCTATCCACAAAAAAAAGACCCCCAAAAAAGGAGAACCTGGTAATCCTTCCGAAACCGACCGTCATTCTTCTGTGTTTGTCTCTCACTTGTTATGGGACTTAGGATTTCTATTTATCTGGGAGCTTGTATCAGGAGATGTGATATCTCCGCCTGGTACCCCGTCCCATCGCATCCATTCCTCCGTCTGTCTCACTATCTCACTCACATCATCTTCTACACAACGGCATCATTTCCTTACACATGACTTGTCACTCACCCACTTTTCTCATCACCATATACATACTTGACGGACAGACCGCCGCGTTGCTTTTCCATCAGCTACAATTTTTCTGTTCCCTTCCGCGATGCCCACACACCTAGCAGACTGAGGCAACCCACGTCGGTGAGGCGTTAAATCCAACGGCTCTGTTCAATATCTCTGTTTTTCTCTAGGTTGTCATATTGTTTCGCCTTTGTCTCCCCTATACTTTGCTTCATCTCGTGCGGTTTGTTTCTCTTGCTTTTTGTACATTACACAGGCAGATAGTTTCTACAATAGTGGGTTGGCAATATTGTTATCCTTCCACTAATAAAGCTATTTATTTGGTGGTATGAAACTGGTCCGCGCATTAAGGTGGAATGGATACATAAGAATGTCAGAGGATGATCCATGGTACCTCGTACAAGACGAAATCAAAAAATTCCTGCTCGAGGAGTGTCTGATACTCTCCTATGAACTCTTCAGTCCCACCGCCCTTTTGTTTCTTGGATCTCCCAGAGCGAGGGGCGAGATATGCAAACTGGCTGGTCAAGATTGCCAGTGTCTTCTTGGTCGACTTTGGATCAGGCTGCACGGAGTCGGTAATGTTCCAGGGAGCAAAAAGGGCGTCTCGTACCTTGACAGCGATGCCGATGTAATTCGCAGGCAGACCATATCGGAGGACGCTCTCCACGAACAAGCGGAGAATCTTGAGGTGCACCAAGAGCTGGAAGGACTCGGAAAAGTTCGTCCTGGACAGCCTCAGCAGCTCTGTCTAGGGAGGCAAGTGAGCAGGGGGCCAAGAAAGTGTCGGCGCATTGCTCACCCAAAGTTCCTTCTCGGTGGTATTCGCCACCTCGAGTTCTTCTCGCTGTTTATCTATCTGCTCTTCCGAGTACACAAAGTCACGCACGATGAATCTAGTGTTAAGTTTGACGGATTTGCAATTCGTTCGGACGGATCAACATACTTGTTCTCTCTGCATTTCTGCACGAATTCGTCGTGCACCCTCTTAAAGATCACGACACCGAAAAGGGTATACTCGTCATCTGAAGCGATGACACTGCGCTGTGGTCAGAAACGTGTTTGCAACATAACAGCACAGCGACCCACGATGAGGAACGCGGGACGACCATGCCTGTGAGACGTTCGTATTTCGTATTCCAGTCCTTGGACAGCGTTCTTTGACATCGAAGGGGATGAGACCCGTGCCGGACATGATCGCAAAGGCTCACTTTGGTACTGCGACCAGACAAGTCTGCATATACTCTGAATCGAGGATCATGTCGTCTCCTGACACAACATCGACGAGTGACCGCACGGAGAGGTTACCCCTTGAGGGGAAAGCATCAGCACGCAGAGAACGGCGCAAGGCGAGAACGCACGCACATCTTCTTCCGTTGCATCTGGACGAGGGACCCCTTGACAAGGTTGTAGTTGTTCAATTTGGCCTTGATCATGTTGTCGATGGATGCCATGTCCTGGACGCGTGATGGGGGTGCGGTTAGTGTGATATGAATGGAAGCGCGTGGAATTAACTACCTTGTTGAGGACGTCGACGGTCTCCCGGAGGCTCCTCTGCACGCCATATCTGCCTTCGTTCCACTGCCAGCCCTTGAAGAGGTAGTCGTCGACGGTGCGTTCGTTGACGAGGATGTGCTGTGCGAGCTTGGCGGGGTCGTTGTTGAGGAGGTTGCGGAGGGTGTCGACGGTCTTGGCGACGGTAGAGGTGAAGAACGCGTCCTGCTTTGGGAGTTCTTCTGAGAGTGTAATGAGGGCGTCGAGCGTGCCGGTCTGCGGGGGGCTGGGGTTAGATAGGTAGTTCGCGGAGACCGCAAAAGGTTCACTTGCCTTGAACGCCGGGATGGAAAACTCTGCGAGGGCCGAACGGGAGACCTGGGCGAGCTTTGGTGCGATGTCTGGCAGCAGACCGACCGCGTCGCCGTCGTTGGGGACAGCGATGAGCCAGGTGGACTGATCGGATGGCATCGTGGTTTCGGTTTACTCGAACGATCAATAACTATTTCTTGTCTTCTTACGTCCATGTCCGTCCTACTCCGAGTCCGCAGAATGTCCTCTTCCTCCTCATCGGCGGCGGCGGCGGTGCCACACCTCCTCTCTCCAGCCAGTTTGCGTGATCGTATCTCCTCTGGGAACGTGTCGATTCTCGATGCAACCTGGTTCATGCCCAACTCCACCCGGAGACCCTTGGAAGAGTTTAACACCAGGCGTATCCCCGGTGCTCGCTTCCTGGACCTCGACCAGGTCGCCGCCCCGCATCCACTCGGTCTCAAGCACATGATGCCTTCCGAGCGCGTTTTCGCCGATGCATGTGGTCCGTCTCTCGCACTGTCTTCCGTCCCCCTCAAACCTTGATCCTCTCGGGATTAGAAAACCTAGGTATCCACCCGGACTCCCATGTCGTAATGTAAGCTCCAGCAGACAGAATAGCCCGCTGAGCGAGAGAGAAGATCATTTTAGATACGATACACACGGAGTCTTCTCCTCGCCTCGTGCACTCTTCATGTTCAGGGCGTTCGGCCATCAAAAGTCCAGCATCCTTGATGGTGGTCTACCACGTTGGGAGGCAGAGGGTTTTGGAACCGTCTCTCTCCCACCAGCACAAGGGGAGACGTCCAGCTATCCCACTCCTGTCCTGGACGTGGCAACCATCCGTTGTGAGACTTCATTTGTGCTATCGCCCAATCGCATCCACCCTAAGACCCGATGGAAGCCTACCAACAGGTCGTGGCCAACTCACTTTTGGAGCCCACTTCAGATCCTACTGCAGAACTCGTCATCGACGCACGTTCCCGTGGCCGGTATGCCCTTGCTCATCGCATATCGTACGATATTCTCATGGCAGATTATCTCTAGATTCCTAGGCACTGAGCCAGAGCCGCGTCCCGGTCTATCCTCTGGCCACATACCCTGCTCTTTTTCCCTCCCATTCAGCCTCTTTCTCAAAACCCACACTACACCCGTCCAATACACTACTTTCTTATCTGAACCTGAATTACAAGTAGCCCTTGAGAACGCCATTGGAGCTGACCAGACCCATTTGGTATTGACGGGGAAGCGTTCAATTACCACTACCTGTGGAAGCGGCATGACAGCTGCAGTCTTGTGGCTGGGTCTGAAACTCTTGGGTGCACCAGACGTTGCACTCTACGATGAGGTACGTTCCGATCAGCGTGTACCCCCGATTGACAATTAATCACATTCACAGTCGTGGACCGGGTACGCCACCAGGCCTGGGAGCCGGATTGCAAAATCGACATAGTATGGTCAAAATTATCGTATATATGTATTCTATTTTTTTCGTCGTTACTATAAACCTATCGTGTGTAGTAACAATTCTGTATATGCTAGCGTAGTGGTACAACATTAGCCGCTCCTCGTCATTACTTTTTGTGTGGCGGTAAGAGTAAACGATAGTCAAGTACAAGGTCAGTTCATAACGATACACATACCCATCCAAATCCCCTGAGCGCTGAGCTCCCCTATAACCCAAAGACAGAAAGAAAGAAAAAAAAAATAGGCAGCGAACGTGGAGGCAGTAGATTAGCAGATTTCTGCTTGACGATCCAGAACGGTCATCAGCCCTCGGATGCCCTTAGCGGCCTCGATCTGCACGGGTTTTTGTGCATCTGGTGAAGATGACCGTGCCACCGTTGCCGAGTAACGGACCTGAACGCACGTTTGAGCTCATCGAACGGTGATTCGCATAGGAGGGAAGGCACTCACGATGACTTTGAATTCACCCCGTTTTCGGAGCGCAGCGGAATGACGAATGATACAGTCCCATCTGCGCCGGAGTGAAGCACATTAGTCGTTATGCCAATGCGACGGATCAAGCTCGAAAGGCACTCACTGTTCCTCCAGCAGGACGTTGCCCCCCATCATTTTTGCTACGGAGTAGAGTCCCTTGCGGGACAGATCGACGAGCCTCCGTGCGTCGACGCCCCCCTTGCAGAGGAATTGCTCGGTGTGCGCCACGCGCGGGCCGACCCGCATGGGCGTCGTTTTGGCGAGCACGTCGTGCGTGCGCGCGGGTCCCGAGCAGCTCTTGATACTGTCCTTATCGCTCGCCTGGGCGGCAATCTCGACGGTGTGGCGGGTGTTTTCGATCTGCTTGCGGAAGACGCGGGAGAAGACGAGGGAGCAGCAGTGGACCATGTCGAGCGGATTGTGGTAGGGCTTCAAGCTCAAGTGCATCAGCAGAGGGAACGAACTGAGGAACGTAGATTCTGACGAGGTCGGCATTATATACGTGCCTGCCGCGAGTGGCATAGCACACTTCCGGTATCCTTGCTATTTTTCCCCACCGCAACTCATTTCGAGGCGACTCACCGATTGTTGTGCCATTAGAAGGCGTGCACGAGGCAAGCTCCAAAATTAAAACGAAAAACTTGATGTAATATCACCATCCATCGCTTCTCCCATCACTGAAATGCGTGATCGTTACCTCTTCAATATCTGTGTCGCAGTCGGATCGTCCCCAACGGATCTGAATCGAAATTCAAATGCATATGCTTAAGATGTAGTGAGCCCATGAGGACGAAATACAAATACAGGGGGAGACGACTGGGAAAATACACACGATAAGTTACGCGAACAAGCGCTGTCCTTCAAGGACGGCTATGAAAGGGGGTCGTCGCAAGGCAGGCACCTTTCCAGATACGAGTGCCGCGCGCCCAATATAATCTACCTCCAGCCGATGCTGCTTGCCCTGCCGGAGCTGGGTCAGCGTCCATCTGCCCAATCCCATTGGCTGTCAGTCGATGCCAAAAGGGACTCGGTCCGAAGGAGCACTCACCCCTCCGAAAGGAAAGCGTTATAATGTTGTTTCGCAATCTCCTGCAATAACTGCTGTTGCGAAAACAACACCGCGTTGACACATTGATTCCCGTCTGGCACGCGCTTCTTGAAGTCAAAGATGTACTTCCTACACGTGTCGTGTGCTCCAATGCGAACGAGGTCGATTTCTGGCAAGCGTGGTGATCAGTGGAAGCGCTTCAGGATCGCCAAGTGATTGTCACCTGTCTCATCGAACATGAGCACGGGTTCTACGATCTCGCATCCTACGACCTCCCAAGGCTCATTCTGCTTTTTTCGACGAAACCACCGCATGACATTGACGCAAGCCCTCGGGCGAGTGCGTGAAAGGGAGGGCGCAGTGCTGCGGTGCCGTTACTGGATCAGAGTTAAAATATATGTTGGTCGCTACATGCTGTTCCGTAAGACGCTCCTTTAAGCGACCCAATGAGCATCGCCACTCATTCTTCGGCTGTGTACTGGTGATAGATACACGGCTCCGCGCGCCCTTGTAAGCGTAATCAGTATGATGACTTGCCAGGAATGTCCGTCACGCACCACTGGCCACGAAGATCGACCGACCGTCTGTCGCGAGGGCGGGCGGTAGTGAAACATGTTGGCACTGTCTCATTGTGTCCGTAACGTTAACTTCGGCAATGTCAGAGAGAAATGCAACAGCGGACTAGGCTCTGGACTGGGTTCGAGACCACAAAGCCGCAGTTCCGTGGGCCAATGGAAACATTGAGTTGTCATGTGAAATTCATAAGCACGAATCGTAACCCTGCCCATGATAGGGATGATGCAGGGACAACTGACAGAGCGACGCCCGCGTCGGAGATGGGCTCTGCCTGGATCTGGCCGTGGTGATCCCGCCTGTGCGGCACTGGACGCGCGTTCGCCGATACGAGTCATCGTCAGGGGCGACTGACTCAATCTGATCCGACTCTGGCTGAGATGGTGATGGTCAGCGAGCTCGATACGGCGTAGTTCCACCCACGACCGTCCTGTGCATTCTCGACGAGGCTCCTGCGATCAATCCGGATAATTTAATGGACGACGATGGTGGACATGTCCACCGCATTTCCATAAATGGAAACTCTCCCATTCGTACGGCGAGCGTGAGTACGAGTGACTGTGTCCCGGTGCGGCTGGTCCGATGACGAATGATTGGCCCCATGAGACGCTGCTGGGATGGCTCCGTTCCGACGTCCCCTGCTCTTCATTCCACACCGCGCAGCTGAACTAAACCCTATGACACGCATGCGTGGGTCGCACGATAAGACACTTTTGACTAGCGAGCACTAGCCGAACCCAATGCGAGCAGCCCCCAGGATTGCCCATGCCACCGATAACAGGAATGGAGCGCACGAGGAGGACACATCTCCGGTTGTCTCACCGATTACGGCAAACCCTCGGTGGGCGGTGGGGCGCACAACACCCATCACTGCAGTCTGCATCCCTGGTAGTGCAGGTTTCAGACACCTTTTCTGCTCGTTTTGCCGAGATATTCCAAATTGACCGGTTTCAGGCGAACTCGCTTCTCGTGCGCAGGCCGAGCATCCAGAACGATTCCCCGCGGGATTTACCTGGACGGTGGACTCAACGGTTCATATCACAAGGCATTCGGACCATTCGCCGCGTATCAAGAACCACTGTGAGAAGTGGTCAAGTCGTTCGACGTCATACCAGATTGCTCTTCAATACTACCAACCACTACCCAAATACGATGGCGTCATCGCACTTGCCGTACTTTTTACCTAAACGTTCATCCCGAATGTTGTTCCTCAAAGGTTCAACGCAAGCCCCGCCAAAATAGCCGCAGCGACAGCACTGATCGTCGCCATCTTTCTCCCAGCAGCACTGCTGGTAGTCGCCCCCGGAAATGAAGCGGTCACGCTGGCCGTCACGTTGGCACAGGTGGAAGTCGCGTTACTCGGAACCGTCGCATTCACGGACAGCGTCAAGTCCGCACACTTGAGGACACTCTCAGTGCGGGGATCCCGTGGAGGAAACTCGATGCTCGCCTGATATAGGACGGCATCTCCACCGTCATAGATCACCTGAACAGTCACGTTTGCGCCGTCTTCGATGCCAGAGACGCCGGACGCCGAGATGTTGATCGGGAAACAGAACTTGCCTTCGCCGTTGGTCTGGAAATACGGGACGACTAGCTGGTATCCCGAGGAAGAGTTGAAGTCAGCAAACGACGTCGGGTCTTGGTCTGTAGAAATGATAACTCCGACTGGGGGCGGAAATGGTGGTTACGTTAGGGAATCCATCCTTGAAAACGGCCGCGCAACAGTTACCGGTCCATTCTGGGTGTTCGCTGCTAAGGTTGATCATCCCGTCACCGATGGGAAACACGGTACGATCTGTAGTCACGTTGGTGTATCCATCTGCGACGACGATGATTAACACCCCCCGATATCAATCATAGCATCCGCTTATCACTGACCACAGAATGTTGGCTCCGAGTTTTCAACAAAAGGACCCCTTGGGGAGGGGTATTGAAGCTGGAAGTGTGCGTTTGCAAGGGCAGCAAATGTGACGAAGAAAGCGACAGAAATGCAACGCATGGTACTGGACTCGACCAAGTATTCAGTACCAGGATTGCAATGTTGTTTCAGTTGGGTCGTTTCGGGTTTCTAAACACGGGATTCGATGTGCCGTCCGTTCCGTTATCAAGCCGACTCAGGCCGCGCTTCAAATTCGTTTTATGCCAAAAACTGAATGGCCATGTAAACGGGACATGTCCTGTGAGGTAGACGACCGCAAGATGGTAGAAGAGCAACACAGTTTCCAATACAAGAGAACATTCATGACTAGGGGATTACTTGAGCTGGGCGAAGAGACTACTGGGTTCCAACTGCAAGCGGCCTATGCGTCCAACCAGAACCTCGCCAGCACCCAGCCCTAGGATGATGGAAATGATATAAGCAGCATTGAAAGTCCTGTACATCTTTGCTCTAAAATGTTACTGATGAAGAAGAAGCGACACTACTCACATGACGGCCAACATGAGGGTGTACGAAAAGGTCGACTGGATAGTCTGGATCGCGCCACGAGGGATATCGTGAGAAGGTATGAACGGGGGAACAAGGCGCCTGCGAGTAAAAGTGGAACGCTCCCGAGAAGCCTGGGTGCTATCTTCGTTGCCAGAAGTAGCGCACGCTCTTGCCGACATCAGGATTGCTCTAATCATAGTCAAAAAGTGAAAAGGGGGGAAGCAATGACGAGCAGACCTGGACCTCCAGCGTAGTTCCTGGGAGCGACGGTAGGCAGCGAGAAAACGTTCCAGGATGCAAAACAGAAAGAGGCCTATGCAGGCGCCAGCAACAGCACCGGAAGATGAAGCTCGCCAAGCCTCGAAGATAAGATAGTCGTTGTCTCCGAAATGCAGCCATGGCGTCATGCCGCCGCTGGTCGTCGAGTTGGTCATGTCTAGAGGTCGGGAAAGGCGATCATAGTACTCCCACCACAAGATAAGTGGCTGGAAAGATAGTCCCCGATTTGGACTAGAAAAGTAAATAATTAAATAATAATATCTGTGTAGGATCAGATCGGAAGATGCCGTGAAGGATCGCTCCTCCGTCTCTGTACTCGAATACTGACCAAGATGATGCTGCGAGCAGCGCTCGTCCCCGCATCGCGTTCGTCGACGCTCCTCCTCCCGCGCACACTCGCAGCGCCGTCTCTGCGCCGTCTCGCTCGCCACCAGTCATCGAAGGCCGACGACGAGCAGGCTCTCAAGGCGGCACGCAAACTCAATGACAAGCTCCAGGAGAACTGGAAGAACCCGATTCTCACCTACGAGCAGCTCAAGCCGAGGACTCTCAGTCCTAGCAACGTACGCTCTCTTCTCTCTTGCCGTCCGGCGCCTCACTCGCTCTCGTGCAGGACGCGTTTCTCATCGATGTCCGAGAACCCGACGAAGTAATGCAGGGCTCTATCCCCTCATCCGTCAACCTCCCGCTCTCGGTGCTTGCAAACTCGCTCAACTTGAACCCTCAGGCATTTCGGAGTCAGCACGGCTTCGACAAGCCGGGAAAATCCCAGGAGGTCGTTTTTTACTGCAGAAGTGGCAAGAGAAGTGCCTCTGCCTGCGACATCGCGCGCAGAAACGGCTACGAATGGTGGGTGTTTGCCATCTCGTATCGCTGCACACTGACCGTTCTTGCAAAGGATCGTCAATTACGAAGGTTCTTGGCTCGACTGGGTATCCCGGGAAAGCGGTGGCAAAGGATCGTCATCTTAGTACATAATCCATGTAGTCATTGATCGTGTTATTCAGTCAACTTTTTCCGCTACTCCAATGTTCTCCCGATCCCTTGCCAGGACTGTATCCCAACGTACGTCGTCGTCATGCGCAGGGTCCGTTGCACTTGCACGCCTGCCAACGGCCAAGACTGTTCTGCGCCCCAACAGGCGTTTTCCAACCCATTCTGCTCTTCTGTGCAGACGACCATTCAGCACACCCCCGCCTCATATCACCCTCAGGTACGTACCATTTCTGCAGCTCCACTGACCCTGCAATTATATCATCGCAGCGACCTACCCATGAACCACTACCATGCTCTTGCCGACGCAACCATGACTTCTCTACTCGAGCAACTGGAGGTCCTTCTGGACGACCTCGCCGACGATCGCTTCGAAGTTGACTACCACGTACGTTCCTGGCGTTCTCGACCCCCATCCGCTTATGGACATGTATCTCAGAGCGGCGTACTAACGCTCAACCTCGATTCGCATGGCACATATGTCATAAACAAGCAGCCCCCAAACAAGCAAATTTGGCTCTCATCTCCCGTCAGGTCTGTCCACCCTCCTGCGGGTCCAACCACCTCTTTCTCACCTTTCATCTTGACCACCACTCGTCACCCTGTCAACATTGCTCTATGACGCCATCGCGCTCCTGCACGTGGACCCGACGCGAAATCGATGACGCCGCATGGACATCAATGTCGCTAACTGTGGCATGGATGGCCAGTGGACCTAAGCGGTATGACTACGTGCCATCCACAAACGACTGGCGATACTCCCGAAATGGCGAAGAGATGCGTCTTCTTTTGGAACAGGAGCTCGCCCATGCTCTCGGACGTCCGGTGACCCTGCGACTTGAACATGCAGTGGAGTAGGACGCAAGAAATAAATACACGGCTATAATATGTCGACCGACAACGATACGATACAGAGGCGTGAAATGCATGTGGATACCCTATGTTATGCAGTATGTCTAGAGCATTGCAGAAATTCAAAACGGTAGAACGCCAGGATGAAACTGTCCAAAGAGAAGAGGCATCAGCTGTTTGGACCAGGGTCGCTAGAGCATGCCATTCGTTCCACCTCGCGTCTCCGTGAGAGGAATAGCGATCCGAGCAGCCTGAGATCGTGGTTTGGTATCAGTCCATCTATATGGTGACGTCAAGACGGACCATATACATACCTATTCACGTCTTCATAACGCTGCCGTACACACTGAACCTCGTCAACGAGTACCTTCTCCGCAAACTGTGATCTATCCGGTGTGGGTGCAACGTGATAAGACGGTGACGCGTCTACCCAATCTATAGCCTTCTCTTGGACGTTTGTGCGCGAGGTTGTGTCTAGGCCCCGATCCACGAAAAGCAGCCTGTGCTGGTTTAGGATGTGTAGCTCATGTAGGAGGCAGTTGGCGTCCTTGTATTGATTTGTTGGCATCGAGAGAGGTGGCACGTCGCGCGCATCATCTATCCAGTCCTCCTCTCCGTCGCTTTCCGCATATGGTTTCGACTCCACCCACCCTCTCAGTGCACCGTCCAGAGGGGGCGGGCGTACGCGCTGGCGTTTGCCACGATACTGGGATGTGTCCACCGTGTACGGTGGATGAAGTGGCCGTATGGTGCCATCTGTAAGGAGGTCACCGAGGGACGAAGGGGGTGGTGTTACTGGCCGTTGTCGCTTCAACATGTCTCTGTCGTGGTAGTGGTATGTATGTATGTATGTATGGTCGGAGTGCGTGTGTGGTCAGTCAGACCTTTGCCACCTGACCGTCATTCAACACACCACCATCACCATCACCAATAATAACAACGCAATGGCCGACATGGACGTCTTTGCGGCCATGGGTATTGCTGGCTTCGGCAAGGCTGCCAAAAAACGGGACCTTGATCCAGCTCGCTTCGACGTGGCGAAAAGGCATGAACCTTCCGTCAGTAGCCATTTCAAACTTGTCCCTAGGCCTCGTGTTCACCATCTTCCCCTCGCCCACAGGCGAAGCAGGCACCTGAAGCGGGGTCCAGCAAGACCGCTCACGACCTTCCAGAGGCCGAGGCCAGTCGACCACCTCCGGTCCTACCACCGACACAATCCGTGGACTCTGACGAGTCGGAAGAAGAAGCATCGGACGACGGCGCAGATGCAGGCGAAGATGAGCCCGAGTACGACCCTACTTCTCCCTCCCTTTCCGCCCCGCCTGAGTTCCCTATCACTCACGAGGCAACGCTCAAGGAGCACACCAAGGTCATCTCAGCCATTGCGCTCGACCCAAGCGGTGCACGTGTGCTCAGCGGGTCACACGACTACGACTGCAAGCTTTGGGATTTTGGCGGGATGACTTCTAGTCCGAGGTCCTTCAAGACATGGGAGCCGGCTGGCAGCTACTATGTGCGTCTCCCCTCGATGGTCTGCTGGAGTAATCACGATCCCCGTACCTTTAGATTAATGACGTGAAATTCTCAAACAATGGGCAACAGTTCCTCGTTATTCCTGCCACTCTTCAACCTAGACTGTATGATCGAGAGGGTGAAGAACTGTATGTCCGTTAGTTCCCCTGCAGGAACATCTGTGACAAATGACCAAAGGGCAACGTTCATCAAGGGGGACATGTACATCAGAGACATGAAGCACACTGCGTATGACTTGCCACTGGTTGTCGTGGCGCATACACCTGACGCTTTTGCTGCAGCGGGCATGTTGGCGAGCTAACGGGATGCGCTTGGCACCCAAAAGATCCAAAGGTTTTCATGACCAGTTCGGCAGACTCGACCATCAGGTAAGATTACATTTACTCTTGCTATACAAGAAACATCGAGTCTCTAGATTATGGGACGTGGACAACAAACGCAAGCAAAAGACAGTTATCGTGGTCAAGTCGAAGGAACGAGGAGCACGGACCAAGGTCACAGCATGTTGCTACTCTCCGGATGGAAGCATCATCGGTGGCGGTAAGTGTACCATACCCATCCCATGATGTTCTAACATTCTCCGTCGTAGCCTGCCTGGACGGCGCACTACATATGTGGCAGTCCTCGTCTAATTTTGTACGGCCAAACATGACCCTCGAAGCTGCTCACGCCAATTCGACGGAGACCGCATCCGTCGTATTCTCCGTGGATGGCCGGACTGTCCTCACTCGGGGAGGGGACAACACGGTGAAATGCAAGTATATTTCTCTGAGCGGATTACCACCTGTTTAATCGCCATGTTTCAGTATGGGATATTCGTTCGTTCAAGAAACCCGTGGTAATGCGGTCCGAGATGACGACGCTTTACCCTGGCACGAATGCAGTGTTCAGTCCCGACGAGAAATACGTTCTTACCGGAGTTGGTGGCTCATCCAAAGGCGAACGGGGACGACTTTTATTCCTCAGTCGGACGGACCTGAGCGTCGTCAAGGCGCTGGAGATGGATTCAACGCCGATAAAGGTAGTCTGGCACACGAAAATCAACCAGGTCGTCACGGGGCTCTCGAACGGGACGATATCGGTGCTTTACTCGCCGGAAACCTCGACGCATGGCGCAAAGCTCCTATTGTCAAAAGGGGCACCAAAGCGACCGACAGTGGAAGATATGTCGGATGCACTTGCGGCACCAACGATTCTGACACCACATGCACTGCCCATGTTCAAAGATGGGGATGGGATCGTGAAAGGAATGAAACGCAAGCGCGAAAAGGATCGGTTGGATCCACGAAAGAGTCGACGACCGGAGCTGCCGGTGACCGGGCCTGGCAAGGGAGGACGGGTTGGTGCCAGTGCGACGCAACACGTCGTGCAGAACTTGGTACGAAACACGACCCGGGACGAAGACGTGAGTGGCTTGATTTTCTTTGCATCCCGTCTACAGCAGCGCTGGATGGGCTTCTTAATTCGCATCGCCTCATATTACATGAGACATGTATCTCTTTTTTGTTCGACGCGGTTTCCATGCTGATGAAAAGCGACTAAATGGTTGTTACGATCTTTGTTTCATTGTAGCCCCGAGAAGCACTTCTCAAGTACGCGGAGCTGGCGGACAACGACCCACAATGGACTGCAGGTGCGTCGGATAGTCTCTTTTTTTCACCTGCCTTTGAGGCGTTACCGGCACGGGCTGCGGAGTGCCAATTGTGGAACGTTGCCGTGTCGGAGATTCAAACATTTTTGTATTGCCGTGTTTGTATGTTGATCTGTCGGCTGACGTGGCGGCTCTTCCCGGGGTCTTCCTTTTTTTTTGTTCCCAGCCTGGCGACAAAACCAACCCAAGCCGGTGTTTGCGGACGTCCCGGAGGAGGAGGAGGAGGAAAAGTAGGGCGAGGCTGGGCGTGTTCACGGTCGTACGGTCGCTATCGTGTTTGGCAAGGAAGGGTAGCGCGAGTGGGGGGTGTGAGTAAGTATTTAGGATGGTCCCTGCGCTGGTTTGAGATCGAACCTTAATTCCGGTCGCCTATAAAGACCCAATGGGTGGCTGCCGATTCCCCAAATCCAAAACTACCCTCCCCCTCTACAAACGTCACGCTGTGTGACAAAAATTGTCACGCGCCACTCATGAACGCGACCGACGCTGCTCAACTCGACGCGCCCGCCGTCGGACTTGATGACAAACCTGCACCGCCCGACGTACCACTCGACAACAATGGTACACGTGATAGATAGTTTATATTCAAATTTCACCTTAGCTAACCCTAAACACACAAAAGATTCATTTGCCAACCCGCCCGCTCCCAACTCTCTCCCGAACGGCCATGTTCAACTCCCTCTAGACCCTCCAATGTCCATCCCAGGTTCGTAGTGCCCCCCGCTCCTGTGTCTGACCGGGCTCTCATCCGAGCAGCTTCTGTGCCCACACTACCTCCCGCTGCCACTCCTCCCCCACCCTCAGTACAGTCCGATGCCGCCCAGGACATCAAGATGGCCGAGACACCGGAGGGCATCGTCGAGGAGATGCTCGCCTCCGACGCAGCCTCCCCCGACGCCTCCACGCCCCATCATTCGCCCAACGGCAAGATCTCGGACGTTCCACATACGGACGCAGATGGCGACGTGAACATGGAGCAACCGTCGCACGTGAATGGCCATGCTTCCCCCGGCGTCAAGCCTAGCCCGCCCCACGACGCGTTCTCCTATGGTTCACCCAACCACGTCGCCTCGCCTCATCCAGCCGACGTAGATGGTGGTGACGATGCCCGGCCTCCTCCGGCGAAGCGAGCGCGCAAGTTCTCCGACGCCGATCAGGCTTCCATTGCCAATGTAAGCCACACCTTCGTTGGCTCGTCCTTGCATACTTATGCCCCCCCAAGACTGGCTCGCCTCCCCCTGCCACAGGTTCTTCTATTCAGATGAATGAGGAGACCCCCTCTAGTCCTGCACCCGTACCGCCGACCCCCGGTGCCCCAACCATGCTGAGCCTTCAGCAACACCGATTCTGTGTTTCGACCGTCCGTTCGTTGAAAAAATTGAAGGATGCAACGCCATTTCTCCATCCCGTTGACCCAGTCGCGCTCAACATTCCCCACTACCCAAGTATTATCAAGAATCCCATGGATCTCGGAACCATCGAGCGCAAGCTCATGTCATCCAACCCCCAAAAACCCGATCCGAATCCTAATAATCCCCGTTATAATCACGCCGACGAGTTTATCGCTGATGTCCGTTTGGTGTTTACCAACTGCCTTACGTTCAACGGGCCCGATCACGCTGTATCAGCAGCAGGCAAACGCGTCGAAGCTGTTTTTGATAAGCAAATAAAGAATCTGCCGCCACCGCAAGTGGTATGTGAGTGTCGATGATTATCTTGGAACAGGTGCTAATTCGTGCTAGGTCAAACCCCCCGTCAGAATTGCTACTCCTCCCCCTCCCGCGCCCGCCAAGAAAGTTAGCGCGCCGGCTGCTCCAGCCCGACGCGCTTCCACCTCCGTTCCCGTGATCCGTCGCAATGACATGGAACAGACATCCGCGCGACCGAAGAGAGAGATTCATCCACCCCCTCCAAAGGACCTGCCCTATGCCGACGCACCAAAGAAACTACGGAAAGTGAAGGTCAAGGACGACGGCTCGGCGGAGCAACTCAAGTATTGCGTCAAGCTCTTGGCGGAGTTACATCGGAAGCAACACTGGGCCGTCGCGCATCCGTTCTACGAGCCAGTCGGTGAGCACCTAGCACCGTGCTCTTCACCTGGTTGCTCATCGGATCCCAGATCCCGTCAAGTTGGAGATTCCTACGTACTTCAAGATCATCAAAAAGCCAATGGACTTGTCGACGATGCGGAAGAAGCTGGAGAATCACGAGTACTCGAATGCATCCAAGTTCTTTGATGACTTCAAGCTGATGATTCGAAATTGCTTCACCTTCAATCCTGCCGGTACGCCTGTCAATCAGGCAGGCATCGAGTTGCAGCGCCTTTTTGACGAGAAGTGGAAAAATCTGCCGCCGCTACGGGAAGCGAGTGAAGAAGAATACGAGGAAGAGGAAGACGAGTCGGAGGAGGAACGTAACCGTGAGACCATCGTCACGCAAGACGATATCCACGATCTAATGTATTATGCTACACAGGTAGGATCGCGACAATGGAGGCGCAGATTGAATCGATGCGAGGGAATTTGCTAGCGCTGAAGAACCAACCGCAGAAGGAGAAGAAGAAGAGTAAGAAGAAGGAGCCAAAACCCGCCCCCCTCGCGTCGAAATCTGCTTCCTCTCGTAGCACCAAAGCACTCAACGCTGGCAATGGCGCTGTCAAACGGAAAGCAAAGAAGCCTGTTTCAGAGGATGATGCATTGTCGTTTGACCAGAAGAAGGATCTCAGCGAAGCGATCACAAAACTCGATGGGCCAAAGCTGGAGAAGGTCATCCAGATCATCCACGAAGGTGTCCCTGAAATTCGCGATGTGCGTGATTTCGCCTTCGAAAGGGTACGCCGGGACTGACCGTACTTTCAGAGCACCGAGGAGATCGAAATTGAGATTGACCTTCTGCCAGTGAACGTGCTGACGAAGCTATATAATTTCGTGTTGCGGCCCTTGCGGCAGCCTCCCCAGAAGCGCAGTCGTGCGACAGGGAAGGGCACTGGTACTGGTGGCCTCAAGCGGAAGAGTATGGATGAAAATGTCGAGGCAGAGAAGATCCGACAGCTGGAGGAACGCATGAAGCTCTTCGACAACCCATCAGGCACCGCCGCCGTGTCCACTGCCACTCCCATCCTTCGACACGATGACAGCGACCACTCTTCGGATTCCAGCTCTGATGACAGCTCGGCGAGCGATTCTGACTGATTCCGTTTTTATTTTATTTTGGTGTTTCCACTCTCGCATGCGATTGGTGGTTGGTGAGGACTTCTCGTACGGGGTGTTATTGGTCTCCCCACTCTTACTGTCATTCTCATAATGCCGAGTGTTTACTCTTGATCTTTATAACTTTTTTTTTTCTTTTCAAACGTCCTGCTTTCATTACTTCATTTTTCGTGCATTAGCATCCCGTACATACATACAATCATCGAATTAAAGAACAGCAGTGTAGTCAGCTAATTCTAGTCACCCGGTCGTGTTCCATCTAGGAGTAGAAACGCTGTCCTGTCGATAAACCGACGGACAAGACGTCTGTAGCCATAGTCAACTGCCTAGAAGATACTGGCGGGTTTCGAAAGCGGTAACATAAATCCGGAGCGAGGGGAACAGAAATCCGCGAGAGATGCGCGCTGGTTATCTACGCTTAGAGCTGCCTTGCTTCCACTGCTGCCAGCCCGACCTAGGGGGCACAACAGGGGGTGGTGGAAGCGGAGCAGATAGTGAGGTTGGTAGAGCTAGCGGTGGCGATGGATGAGAGTCAGGAATTGGATGTGAAGTGCGAGAGCGAGGACCACAACCGGGCGACGCAGGACGGTTGGAAGGAAAAGTTGGAAGTGTCTGTGAAGGGGGTGGTGGGGGTGGCGCCAAAGGTTCAGGAGGTGAGGGTGGAGGAACAACGGACCGAGAGCCGTTGGGATCTAAAGTGGTCCATCCTCCAGTGCGAAACATAGGAGCGCCAGATGATTGCAATGATTGTGAAGCCGATGGAGGTGGTCGTGGGGGGTCGTCGGCAGGGGGTGGGGCTGGGCTAACTGCTGCCCAACCTGAGCGTCTCAGATCTGTGTCAGGTGTGGGTGCCGTGGTGACTGCGGCCCAGCCTGCCTTTTTGAATCCGCTAGACTTTGATTCATTCGCAGACCCTGCATCGTTTTCCGGGGCCACGATAGGAGCAGGGGCTGGGGCGACAGGCTTTGCGATCTTGATTCCTTGCGCCTTGGCAAGCTTTCTGAGCTCCTTTTCCTCTCTCTTCCGCTCCTTTTCTTTGCGCTTCTCTAGTTCGTCCTGGTTGACCAATCGAACGTTGGCCTGCATGTCCCTCAAGCGTGCCTTGTGGTGGTGGGCATAGGAGTTGGTATGCTCATCATACTGAGCGACGTTCTGGAACTGTTTCTCGCAGAGCGTGCAATAAAACGGCTTGAGAGTGTCGGTGATCTCTGACTTGACTGCAGCACGTTTAGCCACAGTATCCTATCGATGACAAGTTTCGCGTGAGGGCGCACATGTCGATGTAAAAACAGCCATACTTCTCTAGCTCTGCGCTGGTCCTGGGTTTCTTTGCGCTGACGTTCGGAGTCCATCTCCCGTCTTTGCGAGACGGTGGTCTCGATCATACGAACATCTTGATTGATCTTTCCAAGACCCGTCAGATCGTTTTTGATCTGAAAGGGGATAGGGTCGATTCGTCCTAAGCAAGTGTGTTACCAAGAAGGGGCGAGCACGCGGGGAGCATGGGCGCACCCTCTCCTGATAAGCCAAGGGGCTGCCCCTCCGACCAGCCGAGCTTCGCAAGCATTGCAAATCCTTTGTTCGTGCTCTTGATCTTGGTTTCGACGGTGATGATCTCCCTTGGAGCGCGGTAGCTGTATTCGTCGTGCTCGTGGCCGTCGGCAGTATCCTCTGGGGGTGGGGAAGGCGTGCGAGAGACGAGCGAGACGTTGTCATCGTCGCTGTCTTCGGTGTCGTCACCCTCGACTGGCCTCGGTCGCTGGAGGAAGAGGGGAGGGAAGAGGGCAGTACGGGGTGATGTCAACGACGCCGAGGAATATGGCAGAGTACCTTGGAGTGCACGGACGGGTCCGACTGCTCTTGGTCCTGGTCCGTGCGCGCCATCGGAATGGCGTTCCAACGCGCGATGCTTTCTGCGGACATTTTTTCTTTATTCGTGGTCGTCGTGGTCGTCACGAACCAAAGGTGCGTGTGCACGTGACGTACGCGACAAGAACCCCCTTCAACAACACCAACAACGATCCAACGCTCGTGCTCGTCGTCGTCCGCGATGATGAACTCGGACGACTACTTTACGGACGAGCTCGACTCGGCCGTCCTGACGCAGCTCGACATCATCGAGGCCGCGCACAGGTCGAAACTCGCTTCTCCTAAGCGTCCCGCCCCGCCACCTCCGCGACAGCTCGAGAAGGACGACTCGTTCGACCTTTCCTTTGATTTTGACGAGGCCGACCTGCAGCGTCTCGACCCCGTCATCGACGCGGCGTACAAGCGCAAAGCGGCCCCGGTCGCGGCCCCCAGCGGTGCCGGCCGTCCTCCCTCTAAAACGGCCGTCCAGACCACCCTTTTCGGCGGTGTCGCCGACCCCCCGACGTCCCGCGGTCCGATGCAGCGGTCCAAGTCAGACAGCCGTAACCCTTTTGGACAACCGGCCCCCAAGACCAAGCAGTGGGACCACACCGCGTTTGCAAAGTCGGGCTGGAGGAAACCGAAGGGAAAAGGAAAGGAGAGGGCCAACGAGGACGGGGAGGAAGAGGAGGAGCAACTGGAATTCGAGCAGTTCCCTGCTCCGTTTGTCCATGGTACGTGGAACGTGTTTGTTTTCGACAGCATCGGGACTGACCATGTCGCAGCTGGGTGCGTACCCTGGTCGTGATCGCGACGTGGTTAAGCTGATACTAACACCTCCTGTCGGTCGTGAATTAAAGCACGGTGAGCGTGTCTCTGTACCAATCGTACGGTCGCGTATTCATGCCCTATATAGCCCCTTCCTATGAAACTCAAGGTGGACATGCTCGAGGCAAAGCATTGGATTTATCCCACCAACCAGCCCAAACGAGATTACCAGTTCAATATCGTCAAACATTGTTTATTCGACAACACCCTCGTCGCTCTCCCAACCGGTCTAGGAAAGACTCTGATTGCCGGCGTCGTGATGCTCAACTGTGAGTTTGTTGGGCAACGGTCCATGTATCACTCTTGACGCTGTTCGTCAAGTTTACCGTTGGTTCCCCGAGGGCAAAGTGATCTTCGTCGCCCCTACTAAACCCCTCGTTGCTCAGCAGATCGATGCTTGCCATCGGACATGCGGTATTCCAGGCAGGGATGCAATAGAATTGACAGGTAATAACCCCCGCGCGTACAGGTCACGCATGGTGTGTCCCCCCTTTGGGATGTCAAGTGGATTGCGTCTCAACGGCTCGTAGTGGGAACAGAAACGCGTCTTTTACATGACACCGCAGACACTCATCAACGACCTGACTACCGACAATTGTGATCCGCGCGACATTATTCTCGTGGTCATCGGTTTGTTACTCTTGCAGTTTGTACGATGCATTTTTGCCGAACGTCATCCAATACAGACGAGGCACACAAAGGCACGGGCGATTACGCATATGCACAGGTCATTCGCTATCTGATGGCAAAAAACCCTCATTTTCGCGTGCTCGCACTCACCGCAACTCCTGGGGGTACCCCCGAGGCAGTTCAAAGCATTGTGGACTCTCTACATATCAGCCGAATCGAGATTCGAGACGAAAGAAGTCTCGATTTGAGAGAATATATGCACAAGAAGGCTGGTTTCTTCGTCGCTGTTGCCGAATGTATCTCACCTTTTCAACAGGAAATCAAACAGCACATTATCAAGATGACGGGCGACATTAATCATTTTCAACAACTCTTGAAAACCGTCATGGAGGTTAGCAGAGATCGCTCTGCCAGTTTCGCAACTGAGTCGGATTTTTCGTAGTCTGTTCTAAAACCGCTTGTGGCGAAAGGTGTCATAGAACCATTGGACGTTGTCAAGATGCACCCATACCGTGCGACGGCTATCATACAGCGAATTGCGAGCCAGCGGAATAGTCCGCATACATGGGCCATGGGAACCCTCTCCATGATTTCATCCTTGGCTCGGGCAATGTCGTATCTGGTATGGTGACCCCCAGTGCCAGTGACGCATGATTGATGGCCTTGTCGTTTTTACTCGCGAATAGATGGAAGCTAGTGTCACCATGTGCTTCCACTCTTTGCAAGGCATGGTTCGTGAGAAGGGAGACTCTGATCAGAAAAAGAAGACTGTCTCCAAGCTCAAGTCAGATCCAACGTTTCAAAGGCTACTCAGAGATCTTGAGGTAGCCCAGGCGCGTCCAGGCGCTTTCGGAATGCATCCAAAGATGGAGACCCTCAAAACGCTCTTGGTACAATACTTTGGACAAAGAATCGCTGAAGGAGATGAAGAGGCCGAAGCTCATAATACGCGAGCGATGGTATTCGTGACATACCGAGAATGCGTTGAAGAGATCATCGAGGTCTTGAACCAGGAATCGCCACTGCTGAAGGCGACGCGCTTTGTTGGCCAAGGAGCGGATAAGCAGGGTAAGAAGGGTTTCGCCCAGAAAGAGCAATTGGAGGTGCGCAAAATCCTACGACCACCGGCGCTTTACACTTACCCCTAACGATAGGTGATCAAGAAGTTCAAAGCAGGAGAGTTCAACGTCTTGGTCTCAACTTCGATTGGAGAAGAGGGTCTTGATATCGGTGAAGTCGACATGATCGTATGTTATGACGCTCAAAAGACACCCATTCGTATGGTATGCCATCTTTCTCTTCCCGCTCAACAGATCAACTCAGATATTTCTCCTCCACAGCTCCAACGCGTCGGGCGGACTGGGCGAAGGCGCGACGGTTATGTACACGTCTTGCTTGCCGAGATCCGCGAAGAGTTAAATTGGGACAAGGCACATGACACGTACGGCGAGCTGCAAAAATGTATCGTTCGTGGAGATCAGCTGGAACTGTACGGTGATGTGCCACGACTACTCCCTGATCACTTGCGGCCACAAGTACTGGAGAAACGCATGGAGATTGAGGAATATATCCGCGAGCAGACCGGCCGAAGGAAGGCCTCGGGGACGGGGGAAGATGGGGAGCCAACTGTGAGCGGAAAGAAGCGAAAGAGGAATGACGAGATAGACAGGAACATTCCTCCTGGCGCAAGCCGCGGCTTTGTAACAGTGGCAGATTTGCTTGTCAAAGGGAAAAAGAAGAAAACCAAGCCCGTGGAATTCAACGACGCCCTCGCTGACGACGACTCTACAGATATGGAACTAGAGGGGAGTCTTCTTGATTTTCGTCGTACCGTATCCACGCCCGCCGCGACTGGGTCAAGTTCCAAGCACAAGGCCACGTTGCCGAAGTCACGTACAATGGTTTCCAAGAAACGCAAGCCGTCCGCGGATGGTAAAAGGGTCGGACAACCTCCTCGGCGGGTCGAGGTTGATATGGAGATTGATCAGGACGGATCTTCCGCTGACCGACCCGCAGCCTCAAAGATCGTTTGTGCATCACGCCGACGTTCAGCAGCTTTATCCGATCAATCTCTCCATGACCGAGGCTTTACTCAATCCCTGGAACCAATTCCAGACGAAGTGATTGTGATTACGTCTTCCTCGCCGTCCCGTTCAACTTCACCCCAGCGATCCTCCGCTCCCCACGTCATTCAACATGACTCGGCTGAACCGACAGTTTACCGAGGCACCACGCCTGCGACCACTCTTGATCCCCTTCCCGAAAAGGCCAACGATCAAGATATCAATATCTCTTGGCTGATAGATGATGATGAGGATCCAGAGATACAGATTATCAACTCTTCACCCCCTGCGCCAAAGACGAAGGGTATTTCTTCACACTCATCCCGTCTCATGGATAACAGCCTAGTCGAAGAGGTCAAGCTACCTTCAGTGAAGATGGACCTCGGTGGCAGGCCTGCCTCTACTCCCCCTCGAGTTACTCGATCTTCACCTCATCCAACCCCTGATATCCCAGAGGGCTCATTTGTGGTACGTCCAGCGGGTAGGCGACGAAATGTTCAGGTGGAAATGCCGGAGACACCGGACATGGAATCACCTCCACGATTGTGTCGACTCAGGCGTAATGATACGGAAATTATTTCACGGACCTCGACACCCCCGCTGCAACCAAAGAAAATCGGGTGTAAGCAACCTCCGATCTCTATCCGGCACCATCCATGGTTGGACGGCGAAGCGGCACATTCTGGAGATGAGGAAAGCGCAGGGTCCTCCCACTCGGAAGACGATGTGGAAAGCGAATCTGACCGGCAGTTCCTCAAAGATATGCCCGATACGCAGGTTTCGCCGTCGTATGACCAGAGTCTCGTTTACCGACAAAGTCTGTTTACGCAAGCGCCAAGACCTGGGGGGCCGATCTTTGAGAACAAGCCCGTCCGAAGGGGTGCTTTTGGTGTTGCAAGAGAGTACTCGCTCAAACGGCCCATGGTTTCGAGCTCGCCGCCGCGCGAAGACTCTGAACCGGACGAGTATGTGTATGGGAGCTTTGTGGTAGCAGACGACGCAGACCTCTCGTTCGATTGTTAGATCGTATTGCTCTGTTAATGTTGTAAGTAAAACAAGTTAATGTGTACTATTCAGGTCATAAGTTGTAATACATTGGAGATTGGGAATTGATTTCTGAATTTTCCCCATGGAGGCATACTAGCCCAGAACGGTTGGACAGGTGGCGAACCGAACCGGGCCGCTCGCTTGCTGAGCTAATGCTAGGAAAAATCGACTCTCGAAGAGCCAGCTTCATAATGGACGCGTTCCAGTTGTTATCTCGTGGTGGGGCGCGTTTCGACAAGCAACGGTTCAAATCCGACGTACAACTATTCACGGTAAGCGTTTGTTGTACCGCGGTTCGCTTTCTCATGTCTCTGTTGCGGCGCACCAGAATGCACCCGCGAAACCTGAAAAATCGGGGAACGTGTCGATAACTCAGGATTCACAGCTCCCGCCTGAACTGGACTTTTTTAAATATGCTCAGGGAGGACGAACGAAGCGGAAAGCCGGACGCGCCGAGCCCACCACTTCGAGCACAGAGCAAAAGAGACGGAAAACGGACCATGAGGCAGAGACTCTCGATGAGGATGCAGACGGTAAATCCGAAGACGACGCCCCACGAGAAAAGGTCCGTGTGACAGCTAAAGGGACCGACGTCCCATCGCCCATCGAGACCTTCGGTGACTTGCTAGAACGGTATAAAATGGCCCCTCGTCTATTGACAAACCTCCGCGATAACAACTGCAAATATCCTACCGGCGTACAAGCGCACGGAATACCGATTTTACTGGAGGTGAGTTGGTGATGCACAGCCAACTTGCTACATCTTACAGGCTCGACAGCATCGTGATCTTGCTGCAATATCACCTACTGGTACTGGGAAGACGCTCTCATATTTACTCCCGATCATGTCGTCACTGGGCGCTCCAATTTCGAGTCGGAAGAGCGCAGAAGGGAATGGTGTTCGCGCTGTTGTACTTGCGCCAACCCGTGAACTAGCGCATCAAATTCATAACGAATGTTTGAAACTCGCAATGGGACGCAAGTGGCGAGTGGTATTATTCAGCAAAGCGACGGCAAGTACACTCAGTGACAAGAACGTGAGAGACAGAGTTGGTGGGTTGCTCTGACTAGCTGCCATATGGCCGCATGTTGAAGTCTTCAAGACATCATTATCAGCACGCCGCTGCGTCTAGTTGCATCGATTCAGGAAGGGAACATTGATTTGAACAAGTCCGTGATTTATTTTGTTGTTGGCTTGTGCTTGATTGCGATATAGCGTCCACCATCTCGTGTTGGACGAAGCGGATCGACTCCTTGACAGTGAATTTCTGTCCCAAGTTCAAGAGGTGGTCAATGCCTGTACTCATCCGGAAATTCAGAAAGCGGTCTTTTCTGCGACACTTCCAGCCGGCGCTGAGCAGCTCGCCATGGGAATGCTGCGCAACCCGATACGTATTGTGGTTGGTCTCAAGTGAGTGTAAAGATGACGAGCTGCTTCGATGGTCCTGACAGATTTATTAGGGATACGCCCCTACCACTTATTAGCCAGACACTTACATACGTTGCCGATGATGCGTCAAAGTTGCCGAGTCTGCTAACATATTTTGCCCAACCTTATAACCCGCCACTGCTGATTTTTACATCCACGCAACCGCGGGCGACGTCATTAGCGGAAGAGTTGACGCTGAATGGGATACAGAATGTGGATTGCTTGCATGCCGGCATGACTAAGAAGGAAAGAGATGATGCCGTGGGCCGCATGCGCCGCGGTGAAAGCTGGGTGATGGTGAGCACGGAAGTCATGGCGCGAGGCATGGACTTCAAAGGGATAAGAGAGGTGATCAACTACGATTTCCCGACGAGCGTGCAGAGCTACATACATCGAATAGGTGGGTGGCCGCTAGAACATGGGTTGGAAGTGGCTGATGAAGTCCTAGGACGAACCGGACGCGCAGGTCGCGACGGCAAGGCGGTGACGTATTTTACCGACGAAGATGCACCTTATTTAAAATCGTACGTCAGCCTTTTTGAGTGTCACGGAAAAAGCCTAAGGAGATCTCCAAGGATTGCGAATGTGCTGTTGCAATCGGGATCGAGCGTACCTGAATGGATCACGAAGCTTCCGAAACCATCGAAACTGAAGAAGAAGCGGATGGGGAAGGTTAAACGAGCAGATGTTGTGAATTTCGCGCGGAAGATTGGTCGCAGTGACGCAGTCAAAAAAAGGTGAGGGCAGTCGAACTGACGTGGGTTTTGGCTGACCGTGCGCAGAGAGATGATTGCAGGATCAAAGAGGCGAAAAGCCATGTAGCGAGTACCGTGTCGCGTCAGTCGGCTAGAGAGGAATGATGCAATTGAATACCAAAAATGGAGAAAGGTTGGCCTCAATGCAGATCCACAAACCGATTTGGATGATGGCAACCTCGTTGAAACCTCGTTGTCCGCCTCGAGGTGACATTGTGAAGAGTTGATGACCCACAAGCAGAGCTGGTTACTTTCGGGGCTTCACTTCATAAGGGGTTCCGCTTCGCAGTACAGTACTCCAGTCCACACTCGCTCATACATCATACGATGTCCTCTCTTCCCCATATCCGCAGGTCTCGCAGACTCTCTCGCAAGTCTCCTGTAGAACGTGCGTCAGGTCACTCCCCTTCTGCTCTTTTTCGCCGCGTTCTTAAACACTTTCCTTTTTTGGTTTCAGTTGTAGATTACGACTGGCCAAGCACTGATACGCTTCAGCTCTTGTACCCTCCCTCCCATGTCGAGCTCGACTCTATCCATCTCTCTCCCAAGCCTCCATCTACGTGCACTACCTCCGATTCCAACTCTCCCCCGCCCGTCGTCACTCATCTCCCCTTCACCCCTGGTTCATCCCACACCCGCAATCGTAAGCAAGGCCACATTCCCCGCCCACCCAATGCGTTCATGGTCTTCCGCTCCTGGCTATGGAACAAGGATAACCTGAAGAGCATCGAGAAGGACAATCGCAACGTGTCCCGCATCGCCGGCCGTTACTGGAACGAGCTATCGGAGGCGGAGCGTGCTCCCTTCCGCTGCATGGCCGAGGAAGCCAAAGCGCGTCATGCTCAGCTTTACCCCGAATACAAGTACGCGCCCGGATCCCAAAGGAAGGCCAACAAGGCCGCGCCGCGCCGCTGCCAGCGTACCGCTACCACCACCACCACCACCACCAACGATTCT
>JBBPUI010000059.1:0-48026 GCA_038094615.1 Heimioporus aff. retisporus | reverse complement strand
ACCAGTAACTTGATGAGACAAGTTATTCATGTTTTTCTTTCATGTCATGATCATGTCGAATACAGGATCTTTCATCTTCAGACGAGCGTCGATAAACAAATAAATGCACGACTTCGACCTTACTGCAATTACAGTAAGTGAAAGTCGGCAGGTGTCCGTTTTGCGTTGGTGCGCTTATAAGGCATTCCTTACGGGTTCAACGTTCACTGGTCACCCAGATCCTTGTTTCATGGCGATCACCATGGCTAGTAAGTCGGCCCTCCTCGGCAGGACTGGCGCTGTAGGCAAGCACCTCCTTGCCGAGCTCCTTGCAGGCGACGAATGGTCCCGCGTAGGCGAATACGGTCGGCGCGTCCGACCGACGCGCGCACCGCATCTAAACTCGAACAGAAGGCCATCAACTCCGAAGACGTCGGCGAAGCGGCCTGCGCGCCGGTCGGCGGGACGTCGTAGATTGATCGCGCTCGCGTTTCCTGATGCGGCTGACGTGGGTGGAATGACGAACCGCAGTATGGGCAGGTATATCGTGCAGGCATGCAGGGCGGCAAGGGCAGGCGATCCGGCGCACGAATAGCGGGTCATGTATCTCTCGGTGCGTGTGTTCCGTACGTCTCGTATCTCGGCCGACTGCACGTCCTTGGCAGTCCATTGGCGCGAACCCGACGTCGTCCTTTCTCTACCCGAGGCAAGTCCTTCCCTCCGCGTCAAACCGTCGCTCCGATCGCGTGTCTGGGGAAACAACGAACATACCGACGGTGCTGGACATGTTTTAGCAGTAAGTGGCTGTGCGACCAGCCATATGTATATGCGATTCCATTTTGTTGCCATTACCTGGTTCTGCCGGTGTGATGCCCCTCCTTAAAGAATTGACCTCGAGCCATACACCCAACGGTCCCCTCACATCGTCAACAGGGCTCCTGCCACCCTGTCTTTCCTTCTTTCTTCCCGCCATCCTACACCTGCACATCTGCTCGTTCATGTATTCTGCAAAGTCATAGGCGCACCCCACCACTATACATCCCAATTACGATTACACGTTAGATTAAGCCCACGTAATGCTTAACACCACGGATCCACTGTTAGACAACAAGCAGCCCATGGGGACGGTCGATAGTCGGTGTCATGACTGCGAGGTCATAAACACTAATAATGCATATCACCAACTGCGTTATCTGGACAGCACAGCGATGAAAACTGAATCCACGGTCCCCAGAGCATCTCTTCAAGCTTGGAGTATACTAGCAAATAATTTTCCTGTGTTGTTGGTTAACGTACCTTCAAATGATCACGGGCCTTGTCTGTCTGTTGAACTTGGTATCACTCTCCGATAAGCACATCATGGCTTCGCCAGTGTATATTGTGAAGCCAATGTGATCAGAATCGTTACGCCGCGTCGTGAGCTTCTCCGCGCCGAACTTGCCACGAACCCGCGTCGGTATCTACGGAGCCAACCACTTCCCCACTCCCACCAAGGTGCGCCCTCGCGTTCAAATTTGCAAGGACTGTGTTACTGTAAAGTGAGCAAAGTGGGATAGCAGGTACGACGAAGAGCGCGTTTTCCGGGAAAACCCGCATCTGCCATATAGTGGTCAGGAAATAGATCATACCACAGACACGAGTAGTACGCACCAAGACAACAGTCAAGAGAGCGAACATGGCCGTCCAGGTCCCTGTGTTCACTGCAAACACGATGAGACGTTGCAACATGTACGCTGTGCTTCAAGGGATCGAGATTCGTAAACATGTACTGGCATGGACCACCTCGTTCAAAGCCTTACCTTGTGAAGCGCACGGAGGTCTTCTCGCGAACAAGCAGGAATGTCATAAGGATTGCGATCAGAATATCTACCCCGGCAGCGGCAACAAAGCACAGGGTGGTCAGGAGCTGCACAAAACATAATGAAGCCTCAGCAACACAGAAGATGGTATTCCTACCGTAAATGTACTATCACTCAATTCGATGAGAGGAACGACCTGTAGGCTAGAAACGATGAGAAACTTGTATCAAAATTTGCACCCTCCACAGCGGGAATGAACTAACCCATTCGCACGGTAAAACGCTCTTGCGACATAAACTAATCGAAGCGTCAGCTACGTAGCTTTCTGTGGATACATAGCATCAATAAACCCACTGATACCGGTCACTACAGATAGCATTTAAAATCTGCGTTAAGCCTTGTCGCCGATATAAACTAAACCTTACCGAGCTGGAGGATTGCAGGGGGAATCTATACTCGAATTTAGGAAAATTAGGATCACCCATTTGTGCGTCAGAGTTCCTTACCCATAAAATTGGTACAATAAATTTTCTCCCACTGACTGCGTTTATTAGAGCCCATGAGAAGAAAACGAACACTGGAACACACAAATGTAAATCCGATAGATGAAAAAACCTTGTGCAGGCAGGGCAGTCTAAGGTGGGTCAGTAGTTGCTCTGCACGATAAGCGAGTCAGGCACCGCAGAGAGTAAATGCAGCTATAACTAGTCGGAAAAATGTACTGAGGCATTATGACACCAGACTTACTACGAGTTCCCTTAGGGAGAAAGAACAAGATGAGACTTCCAAAAGAAGGGAAATGAAAAATGACACACGGATTTCCGATCAAATATGAATATGGGTTCTGTATGCCAGCAACGATGTATTTGTATGCTATAGGGGGACACGGAATAAGTGAGGCATGAGCATGGTACATGTAAAGGGACGGACCTCCCGAAACACTCAATGCTTCATTGATGGTGTCGAGTATCCTACCATAAAGTGTGAGGAAAATAATAAATGGACGTCTGAAGATCTACCATAGAGTGGCCACCTGCAGGGTATCAGGATGGCGCTTCATCATCAGGGATTCGTCGAAGGGTAGACTCACAAAGATCTTTATACCTATCGAATCCTTCTCGTAGCTAATAGAGAGAATCAATATATATGCACAAGAAGTATGAGGGCATTACTTGGTGTAATAAAAGAATCTGCGCAAGAGGGTTATCTCATCAGCATGATACATGTCACACTTGTAGTGCTCCTCACGTTTGCACACATGTGATGCCGTAAAACGCAGTGCAAATGACAGTACCGAAGTAAATTGCACCGTACAGAGGACCAACCGGTGGGAGTGGTGGGGGTGCGTTGGTGGACATGCCTAACCCTGTTTCAATCAGGAGAATCAAAGACAACAACACTTTTTAAACCGGGTGAAATCTAGTCTCAATAACCGATTCAGAAACCTTTAGACCCAATACGGATACTTGCACAGGACCTCGAAAAGTGCGATACACAGCGGCCATGCACTGCCGTGCATCAAAAGTTGACAGAAATGCGTACCTAGTCAGATCTCAGTCTCCTGAGAATACATTACCCAGGGTTTGGGAGGTAAGCCGGACAACAGTACACATGCGCGGTCGTCGTTATATTCAGGGGCCAAATGCACCGTCAAACCGGCACACTTTGTGGCGCATGACTGCTAAACAGCAAGGGATGCCCGAACCCAGTCTTCAACTGGTGGCACCCATCGCCGCGATGTGATGCCGGCTCTGCGGGGATTCTCACTGTGGTGGGAAGTAAACGCTAGAATTTCTTCGATTAGAATCTAGCTTGCATTGCCTTGCGGACTGGAAGCCGGATTAAGTCTACTCGTTGCTCGTAGCGTGAATCGGACACGCACGGCGGTAGTACAAGTTGGGACTGCCGGGATGTACAGGTTCTTTAATTTTTACCTTCAGACGAGTGTCCATACACAAATAAATTACATAAGTGAATGGAGGGTGTCCGTTTTGTCGGTGTCCTTACGCAGTAGGTAGACATTCCATACGGCCAGGCACTCTTTGTTTCATGGCAACTGCCAAGGCCAGCAAATCAGCCCTCCTCCTCGGCGGGACAGGCGCCGTAGGCAAACACCTCCTTGCCGAGCTCCTCGCAGGCGACGAATGGTCCCGCGTAGGCGAATACGGTCGGCGCGTGAGCACGCCCCCGACCGACACGCGCACCGCATCCAAACTCGAACAGAAAGTCATCGACTTCGAAGACCTCGGCAAGGCGAACCTCCGCGCCGGTCGATGGGACGTCGTGTTCGTCACGCTCGGCACGACGCGCGCCAATGCGGGCGGGGCGGCCCAGTTTGAAAAGATTGACCGCGAGTGCGTTCTCTGGTGTGACTGATGTGGATGAAATGACGAGCGGCGGGTACGGGCAGGTATGTCGTGCGGGCGTGCGAGGCAGCAAAGACGGACGATCCGACGCACGAACAGCGGGTCGTGTATCTCTCGGTGCGCATGCTCTCTATGGGTCGTATCCCGGTTGACCGCATGTCCTTCGCAGTCCACTGGCGCAAACCCGACGTCGTCCTTCCTCTACCCGAGGCAAGTCTTTCTCTTCGCTGGCTTCCATGAATCCACTTCATCCGTCGCCACCGTAGATCCAAAGGCCTTACCGAACTCGCGCTCGCTCGTCTCGGATACACAGACACCATCGTCTTCCGTCCAGCCGCACTCAAAGGCGCACAACGTCCCGAAGGTCGCATGGCGGAGTCTGTCTTGCTGTGCGTCCCCTCCCCCTTTGCCACTTTCGCTCGCTCCATCTCAATTTCGTAGCGCCCTCACCGGCGTCGCCGCTCACTTTAGTCCCAACGTCGAAATCGATGTGCGTGTTCGCCCTGTCTCTCCCTCTTGGCTTATTGATTTTTCCGCACAGGTCTCGCTCCTCGCTAAATCTATGGCTAAAGCGGGTGCGCTCGGGTCATCTCACATCCCCGTCGATGTCGGCGCCACCAAAGTCGATGCTGGCCAAGACAAATTCTTTACTGTCTTGGCAAACCACGCGGCCGCACTGTTAGGTGGCAAGTAAACCAACACAAGTCTCCTTCCCCGTGTTCACAACGACACCGAAAAGACGGATCCAAGTGATTTGAAGATTCTGTTGCTATGATTATGCCTTGATGACCATGCTCGTGTGCTGTACACTAGTTCCTGGCTTCCGTAGCGTCTGAAATCTGATCTGTGTATCATGCTCTTGATGACTCAAAGCACTAGAATTCATACCCTCACTCGAATATTTTCCCTGCGCAAGTGCATGCGCATCCACTGTGTTCTCTGTCCGCCATCGTTAACGAATGTGGCGGGCTAGCCTATTATCGTGATAGACCACAGTAAAATACCAAGGGACAACAAGCCTCTCGTCGAGGCCCACCACTGTATATCACGTTAAGCCACACGGGTCACTCGGGCACTCAGTCCTCATCCTCTCCCAACACATGGGTTGTGCCCTCCTCCCTCGGTACGGGCGCGTACCACTTGGATGCATCTCGCGGACTCGTCAACTCGATCCCACCGTCGGCTGGTGCAGAAAAAATGACGTCATGCCCCTGCGTCGCCGCGTTCCTCCCCGAGGTTGCATAGAGATTGAAAAGGAAGAGGGTGAAAAGGTACAACAGGAATGCCAGACTGGCGCGCTCGTCAGCATATGCATATAGACAGGAGAGACGACGGACCTGTACATCCCTAGCACGTACGTCACGTGGTCCATTCCCATATCATTCACAGCGTCGAGTTCTTCGTCTGTTGCCGACATGAACAACAAACTGTCAATGATGTCAACAACATTGCTCAAAGAGCCATCAACGAAAATGCCTTACCCTGCCGCTATGAGCAACTGGACATCACCTAGTCATGAGAAACACCACCAAATACGGTGAACGGTATACGCACAAGTGGGGTCAAATGCCGGAAAGCGCGCGCTACCTTTGATCTCGATCTGGAATCGCCATGTGCATGGATCCCCGATCCGAGTGTATGCTCGCTCTCGTTGTCATCAAGCGATCCTGTCTGTGAGGTCGTCGTTATGAAGCACACATCGATCATCCGCGCGAGTCCAGCAAGCATAAGTGTATATCCAAACATCGCATGTACCTTGAAGAGACGGGTCAATTAGGAAAACCAGCCAGTCAAAGAAACTCACTTTTGTAGACAACATGAGCGCTTGGGCGTGTTCTGACATGGCCCAACCGGTTAAAATTATCCTATGATGAAAGATGGTGTGATGATTCCTGTGGGCAAGAACATATGCAAGACGACGCACATCAAACTCGGAACAACATTTCTCTGCAGTACGCTGAGCCAGCGTGTAGAGGACAGGTGGAAAGCGACTTGCCTGATTATTACGGGCAAGATAGATGCCCAATGCACCGCCCGCCCACCAAATTATCCCCAGCATACTTCTTAACATCAGAAGACTGATGAAAGAGGAAACTTGAGACATACGTATGTTGCATATCTTTGACCGACCATGCACCTCCGTGGTGCTCGGTGAATGTATTTACAATACCCTGAAAGATCGGGATTGAGCCAAGGTTCCCCACTCCGAGTGTGCCAACCAACCCAAACCATGATGACCCATGAGTCCCACCACTCTGGACTTCGCCCGCTGTGACGTACCCAGTTTTCACCCAGAACAAGTAAAAGAGCGATGATGATCCCATATCCAATAAACGCGCTTCCCTTGGGTTACAAGCGCGTCAGCAATTTCAAGACAGCGACCCGCGCCGTTTCTCACCATGATATAGTGCGCAGCGCACTGCCCCGCGCCGGCCTCACCACAGAGGTCTCCCAGCACGATGACGCCAAACAATCCCTGCACCCAGCCCAATATCGGCCATATGCGTCCAAGAATGCCGTGGACACGGACAGCGTACGGTCTGAGTGTCTTCTCGTGAATGTGTAGTTTGAGATAGATGCCAAGGGAGAGTTGGGCGAGGATAGGAACGAGGATCCAAGAGCCAAGCGAGCCGTGAAAGGAACGGCGAAACTGCCTGCCTCCGTGTGCATGGCCGAGGATGATGCCCGCAAATGTCAGTGCGAATGCGAGACTCTGGGGGCGAGGGTCGTCAACGAGCGACCACTGTGAAACGGAAAAAAAAGACCTGGAGAGGGACATGCCAACGACTGCGCGAGAGACCCAGGACCATGCCTATCGGAAAGAGGACACCCCAAACCAGAGCTTGGAGGCCGATGTGGAGGATGAGGACGGCATCGATGGGGGCGCGTAGCAGTTCATCGGAGACATCATCGTGATGTGCATGGGCAAATACTGCGGGGAGGATGGACTGCACGAGGAAGAGGAGGAAAAGCTTGGTGGACATCACCGTCAACAACGATGAAGGCGGCAGCGGGATAGGATGACAAATACACGCAGCTGAACCACGTGATAGGGGTTATTTCCCAAGTGTGTCTTCTTTGATGGAGCTACCGACTACCGTGACAGTCGGCATGATGACCTATCAAGGATTGGGAGGGACCCAGCGCATGTGCCTTCTTGTAAGCTCAGGGAGTGCTAAACTCAAAATCCACCTGACGAGTGGAAACGTGTCAGCAGGGCCGCAAGGTCCCAATCAATTTGAATGGGTAGGGAGTCTTCGGAAAATCCCTGGCGAACAAAGTCCATTCAGTACTATATGTGATAATACGCTCCCGTATACAGACTAACGACTGTACCCATATCGCGAAGCTTCGTGCCTGCGCAAGAGACCCTGACCGCAACGATTCAATAGTTCAGCCGCACTCCTTTATTTACATAACATGTCCCTCTACTCAGCCCCCCAAATTCTCTACGGTTTGCCGACGATGCCTGCAACGCCCCCAAGCAACCTGGAAGTACAACTCTGATCCAAGTGTGCTTTCTCATCGCCTCAAGATCGCCCTATCCGTTCGAGATCATATTGGGCCGGGTCATCCATGTCGGTACCCTCAACATTTTTGAGTCAGGTCTTCACCCGCAAGTGAGTACGAATTCCGGTTCTCGCGTGTACTCAACTCATTCCATCAAGACTGTTCACTTTTGCAGGAAACACTCTACTCCTCTATGACTATCTCCTGACGCTGCCGCTCGAAGTAAATTTTCTGCAGCAGCGCTGGCTCGCAGGCTCATCTAAGATGTTTTCCGATAGGTAGCACACATCTGGAACGAACCATGGACTCCCGCCAAATTACTCTTCTTGATCAATCGCTATGGGAATTTACTTGGACAGACATTCATCATGATGGAAGAAACCGGATTTCTCAGCCACGGCTCCCGAAATGTACATTTCTCACCGCACTCTTTTTCGCCTTTTATATTCACCCGTCCGGCAGTTTTGCATTGCCTTCCAACTGTATTGTCCGTTCTTTGCGGCCTTTTCCGGGGAGTCCATCCGCCGTACGTACACGTTCTCCGAAAATGTCCATTTTTGACGACTGCGCAGTTTTTGTCTTGATCCGCACTTGTGCAGTCTTGGGATGCAGCCGCCGCGTGGCATGGACGGTAAACACTCTGTATATCCTTTATGCTATCGGCGTCTGCGTGGTGTCAACTTACATGATGGCGCTGAGGTCAGATTGTGAGTAATGTGTCGTTCAAAACTATCAAAATTTATATTTGAATTGTTTGGCCAGCCATTGAATTCCGATATCTTGATCAACTTGGTCTATGCATTTTGCCGATGGCTCCTGCCTCGCTAACTCCTCACATTAGTCTGCAGTGGCTGTTCTGGTTTATAGCGTGGGTAAATCAAACTTGGATAACCATACCCGTCTTTATACATAAAATAGATTATTCCTCGACGGCTGCATGCTAGCAACTGTGTGTTTCAGTCTTCATAAATTCACCAGGGGGACTCGGGGAACCTCCCAGTTGGTCCGTTTACTTGTTAGAGATGGCAAGTAACATCCCTTGAATCGCTTGTTATTCTGATGGAACTCGAAGCTATTTCCTTTTACATTGTGAGTTCTCAACCAGCGAGTTCTAGGCGATCCCTTCAATGTCTATGCAGGCGACGTTGTTTAACAACCTGTTTTTTATGGTTTCTTGGTACGTCGTTCTTGACGTCTCGCTGTAGCTCTTTTAACACGGGATCATGATTAGGACTGCATATGACCAGGTGAGGAATTGCACCAGACACTCCTTATGAGAAATTGGAGTTGAGGATACATCTCCACAGGATCCGAGAAACTTTCTCCAAATGCTGTGAGAGGATCAGTGACGTGCCTTGCGTAGCTTCTGAATTGTCAACATCACAGAATTACATACCCGTTCCTCACCGTGATCGGACAACGTCTCATTCTCAACCTGCGCCACTTCCGATGGGAAAGGAATTCGACGAGCGACCTCAGCCGGGAAGTAAATAGGCAAATAGCAGCGATGGACGTCGAGCTGGACGAAGTCGAACCGAGGCAGGAACTCGAAGGGTCGGACAGTAGTTCTTCTGTTTGGTCACCGTGACGGAGACTGAGGCTTTCTGGCGTCCACGATCGGCCGGGTAACCTAGCACATGGGACGCTCCCACGGACCAGTAGGTGAGAGACGCGGGTGGGATAATGTACACCTAATCCTTGTATCATGGTTGTTGCGTCGTTGTATGCTACCTATGGGTAGATATCGTCCCACGGAACAGAAGCAGCGGGTTCCGGTGACCACATGTCGGTAGTTGGTTGCGAGGTGCCGCAAGATGAGTTGAGTACCCACACAGTAGCCTTGCGCGGTGCCTCGTATTGGGGCCGCTATGCAGTTGTACGACATGATCTAATTCACCTATGACCTCGAGCCGGTTTTCATACCACCGTTTTGGCCGTTCCGCCCGGACGTTCCCATATTTTGTCGTCCCTCCCTCACTGCTTGATTCATCATCTTGTTACTTTCACCATTTCCGGTCATAGGCGGTGGCAAGTACAATCACCCACGGAGCAATGTTCCACTACACGGAGGTATTTTCTTTCCCGTTCTTCGAGACGATATCTGTACGCAAATGTCGGGCTAAAAAACACACTCATGTCGTTCACATAGTTTGGCTAATATCTTAGCACACATTCCAGCGACATCCATCGCACAGAACAGAACAATGACAACCACAAAGTATCGGTGAATAAGTGTCGGATCGTGGCGAACACCGCTGCCCTGGGCATCCATCAAACCTACTGTGGAAGGCATGGTCAAATTGAAGCACGACATACCATTGGAAAACGACACCACGACCGCAAGGTCATAAGCACGTCACAGACTGAATAACCTGAGGAATCCAATAGTTCTATAAAGCTTTGGATAGCACTCGGAGATCAGGGGGAGCGGATGGATACGCGGAAGAAGGTATCGGGTGACGACGACATGACCGTGATTCGGGGCAGCTTTGTCAACAGTCTGGGCATGTACACCGTGTGTCGTGACATTGCTCCCCGCTTTCGGACTGCATGACGACGACGAAAAATTTGATGGACGTCGCCGTCAACAGCAATGAAAGCGAGGGCAAGAGAGGATGACAAATAAACGCGTGATAGGGGTTATTTCCCTTATGTGTGTCAGCTACCGACAACTGTCGGCATGATGACTTATCAAGGATTGAAAGGGCCCTTCGAGCACATGTACCTTCTCATAAGCTCAGGGAATAGCACTTGATATTGACAACGTGACAATAGGGCTGTGATGTCCTAATCAATATGAATTGGTCGGGAGTGACTTCGGAAAATCCCTGACGAACAAAGTCCATGATTACACAGGTGATAACATACCTTCGTATACAGACTAAACTGTGCCCACATAGCGAAGCTCGTGCCTGCGGCCCTGCGTGAGGGACCCTGACCGATTCAATTGATCAATGGTTCACCCGCATTCCTTGATTTACATAACATGTTTTCCTAGTACTTAGTCCAGTCTCTACGGTGCCGATGATGCCTGCAACGCTCCCAAGCAACCTGGAAGTACAACTCTAATCCAAGCGTGCTTCCTCATTGCTCCAAGATCGCTCTATCTGTTCGAGATCATATTGGGCCGGGTCATCCATGTCGGTACCCTCAGTAGTGTTAAGTCAAGTCTTCACCCGCAAGTGAGCAGTTCTATCTGATCATCACGTGTGCCCAACTCATTCCATCAAGACTCTGCGCTTTTGCAGGGAACACTCTGCTCGTCTACGACTACCTCCTGACGCTCCAGCTTGAAGTAAATTTTTTGTAGCACCGTTTGCTCCGGCTCATCTAAGACCTTTTTACGATAGGTAGCACATATCTGGAATGAACCGTGGACTCCCGCCAAATGGCTCTTCCTGATCAACCGGTATGGCAACTTACTTGGACAGACATTCATCATGATGGAAGAAACCGGATATCTCAGCCACGGTTCCCGAAATGTACATTTCTCATTGCACCCCTCTTCGCTTATCATATTCAACTATCCAACAGTTTTGCATCGCCTTCCAACTGTATTGCCCATTCTTTGTGGCCTTTTCGGGGGAGTCCATCCGCCGTACGTGCATGTTGTTCGAGAATGCCCATCTTTTGACAACTGTGTGCAGTTTTTGTTTTGATCCGCACTTGCGCAGTCTTGGGATGCGGCCGCCGCGTGGCATGGGCGGTAAACACTCTCTATATTCTTTATGCTATCGCCGTCTGCGTGATATCGACCTACGGGTTGGCGCTGAACCCAAACTGTGAGTAATGTGCCGTAGCTCAAAATTATCGGAATTTATATTTGGATTGTCTGTCCAGTCATCCAATTCGAATATCTCGATCAACTTGGCCTATGCATTACGCAAATGGCTCCTCCTTCGTCATCTTCACACATTAATCCGATGTGGCTGTTCTGGTCTTTATCGTGGGTAAACCAAACTTGGATAACCACCTCGTCTTATTTACAAAATAGATTATTCCTCGATGGCTGCATGCTGGCGACGGTGTGCTTCAGTCTTTATAAATTCACCAAGGGGGCTCTTGGATCCTCCAAGCTAGTCCGTCTGCTTGTTAGAGACAGTGAGTCAGATCTGTCGAATCGCTTCGTTATTCTGATGGAATCCGAAGCTATTTTCTTTTACATCGTGAGTTCTCAAACCAACAAGCTCTAGGACATCCCTTCAATATTTACGCAGGCGACGTTGTTTTATAACTTCTTTTTTATTGCTTGTTGGTGCGTCGTTCTTGACGTCTCGTGGTAACCCTTCTAACATGGGACCACGATCAGGTTTGAATATGGCCAGGTGAGGAATCGCACCAGACACTCCTTGTCGAGAAGTTGGAGCTGAAGATACGCCGCAAAGGATCCGAGAACTATTCTCCCGATCTTGTGAGAGAACCAGTGACATGCCCTGCACCGTTTCTGAATTGTCAGCGCCACAGGCTTACATACCCGTTCCTCACCGTGACCGGACAACGTCTCATTCTCAATTTGCGCCACTTCCGATCTCACGAGGAATCGAAAAGCGACCTCAGCCGGGAAGTAAATAGGCAAATAGCAGCGATGGTCTTTGAGCTGGATGAAGCTGAACCGAGCCAGGAACCCGAAGGATCGAACAATGGTTCTTCTGCTTGATCACGGAGAGCGAAGGTCTTCCAGCATCAACGACCAACCAAGTAATCCGCAACATGGCACGCTTGCAGGGATCGGTATGCTAGAGGCACGGGTGGGGTATCCAACAGCTGTAACTTGTATTATGAGGTTTACGTCGTTAGATGCTACATATTGGTGGATGTTGTCCCACAGAATAGAAGCGGCGAGCTCTCAGATACTGCACGTTGATAGCTGGTTGCAAGGTGTTGTAAGACTACGCGAAGGTATTTTCTTTCCCGCTCTTTGAATGATGTCTATACGCAATACATTGGGCCAAGAAACACACTCATGTTCGCGCAGCTCTATCAATATCCTACTACACATTCCAGTGTACTACTAGTAATTATCATACTGCCGAAAAAAGCATGAGCACTGCAACAACCATCACGCACAACAAAATATTGATATTCACAGAGCGTTGGCGAATGAGTGTCGAATCGCCGCGGACACAGCTGCCCCGGGCTTTGATAATTTCTTGAACAAGGTCAGGGGTGTTAATTTGCCGCATTTAAGTGGCAAGATGGAGGGTGTCCCTGTCGGATGCGATAGACTCCACGCCAGCGACTCTGCTAATCAGGATACCGATAACATTTGCGGAGTCGAGCGACGCTACAGGGCGGTTGATATGGTATTTTGGAGAAGCGGCATGCTGCACAAAAGTAACTGTTTCACTACTGACCCATAGCCACGCTTGATGGTGACTTCGGAGCTTGATTCTCCTTTGAAATTGCGAGTAGTTGGATCACAACCAACTTCGATAATCCTCTCGACGAGAGTCAAAAAAGTTGATTCATTATACCCAGAAATGGAAAGATGAATTGATGATGGCACCACCCACCCATAGCGATTGCAGCCGACAAGACTGCTGTCTCCTCTGAATTGCGTGTAGCAGGATCACAGCCGGCTTCGATGAAGTTCCCGACCGAGGCCAAAGAAGATGGTTCGTCACGCCAAGTGATGGGGAGATAGACAGCGTCTCCATTGGACACGGTGGACTTCGTGTCAGCGCCTCCACGAACCAGGACGTCAACCATGCGGGGGGTATGGTAATTCTTGAGAGCGATCAATAAGAGGTCTGGTGGTGGCGGCAGCAGGTCGTCCACTAACGATACGTATCCACAATTTGCTGCGATAGTCGATGATGTCCGACCCTGTGAGTTGCGCGTATCAGGTTTGCATCTAGCAATCATTATCTTCGTAGGCCCCGAACTCCAAGGTTCCCATGAACACATCGCGGCAAGATGAAGTGCAATATCTTTTCTTCCATCTGAAACAATGGCGACACCAGCTCCCCATTGGAGCAAGAAGCAAACTATAGTAACTGTTTCAGAGGTATCGCCGGTCGCTGTAGCTAGAACATACTGAGGGGAAGGTGGGAGGCGTGGTGAGAGCAAAGTATATCTGGCGTAGTCTGCTTTCTTGCTGTCCCCCACACTCGGCCTTGCGTTGTTGAAAACTGCATGATACAGGTTTTTGCCACTAATTCCCCTAACCCACTTTGGAAATTCGTTGGTCTGCATGATCTCCGCAAGGACTGAGCACCGCACCATAGCTTACGGATAGCCGTCGAGAGGGCCTCTGGTGCAACCACACGTAGTTTGTGGACAAGCACATCATCACTAAGATCAATGGCAACATGAGTGCCAATCAGGTGGGAAAGTTTTGCGGGTGTCATCAACCAGCAGATCATTAATCATCCTTGTTCACATCGGGATAGAACGTCAGGAGAGCCATTGGATGCTCGGTCTTTCGTAAGTTTACAGCATATAGAAGTGCATTTGTCCCGACCTTGGATCGAATGGGATGAGAGAAGGATAGGTATGTCTGAAAAAGGCTGGAAGAATAAGCGTTGAGGAAGTAGCGCATAACACAATGTCGACAATGGCCACAAAGGGTAGAGCCTTGGGAGACCCTCCTCGCATAATTCACAGGTGGTCCCTGCGCGAAGGATGAGAACGGAAATCTGATCCAAAAGATTGAAGTGCTTTAAGAGCAACCATTGAGCCCGGGTGCATGTGGCCAAGTGGTTCAGCAGAGCCATGGGAGAGCTAGTATATATGATAACAGGATAATTACAACTGCATCTGACTTTCTGTTCAAGATAGACGGAGAGGTAGCAAATGTGCATTTGGATCACATCAACATGGCAAATACTTCAGGGAGGATGGACTGCACGAGGAGGAGGAGGGGAAAAAGTTTGGTGGACATCACTGTCGACAACGATGATTCGGATGAAGGCGAAGGCAGCGACAAATACAAACAGCAAAGTCACGTGATAGGAGTCATTTACCTTATGCGTCTTCTTTCGATCGAACTATCGACGACCGTGTCGGCATGATGACCTATCAAGGATTGAGAAGGACCCTTCGAACGCATGTACCTTCTTGTAAGCTCAGGGAATGGCATTGATATTGACAACGTGATAGCAGGGCCGCGATGACCTAATCCTAGTATGAATCGGTGGGAGTCTTCGGAAAATCCCTGCGGATAAAGGAGTCCATGATTGTACAGGTGATAACATACTCCCGTACACAGATTAACTGTGCCCATATAACGATGCACATACCTGTGTGAGAGTCCCTGACCGATTCAATTGGTCAATAGTTCAGCCGCATTCCTTTATTTACATAACAAGTCTCCCTGCTTGGCCCAAAAACTTCTACGGTTCGCTGACGATGCCTACAACGCCCTCAAGTAGCTTGGATGTGCAATTCTGATTCAAGTGCGCTTTCCCGTTGCTTCAAGATTGCTCCATTCATTCGAGATCATATTGGGCTGGGTCATCCATGTCGGTACCCCCAACCTTTTTGGGTCAGGTCCTCACTCGCAAGTGAGCAGTTCTACCAGGTCGTCGTGTGTACTCAACTCACTCCATCCAGATTGTTCGCTTTTTCAGGAAACACTCTACTTGTCTATGACTACCTCCTGACGCTTCCGCTCGAAGTAAAGTTTCTGCAGCAGCGCTAGCTCCGCTCATCTAAGACGCTTGTGATAGGTAACACACATCTGGAATGAACCATGGACTCCCGCAAAATCGCTTTTCTTGATCAATCGGTATGGCAACTTACTTGGACAGACATTCATCATGATGGAAGAAACTGGCTTCCTCAGCCACGGCTCCCGAAATGTACATTTCTCACATCACCCTGCCTCATGTATTATATTCACCCATCCGGTAGTTTTGCGTCGCCTTCCAACTGTATTGTCCGTTCTTTGCGGCCTTTTCTGGGGAGTCCATCCGCCGTATGTGTACATGGTCCGAGAATGCCCATTTTTGACGACTGTACAGTTTTTGTTTTGATCCGCACTTGTGCAGTCTTGGGATGCAGCCACCGCGCGGCATGGGTGGTAAATACTCTCTATATTATTTATGCTATCGCCGTCTGCGTGGTGTCAACCTACTCGTTGGCACTGGGCATAAATTGTGAGTAATCCGTCGTTCAAAACTATCGGAATTTGTATTTGAATTATTTTGCTAGCCATCGAATTCGAATATCTTGATCAACTTGGCCTATGCATTTCGCAAATGGCTCCTACTTCGTCATCTTCCCGCGTTAGTCTTCAGTGGTTGTTCTGGTCTATGTCGTGGGTAAATCAAACTTTGATAACCATGCCTATCTGTACTCGCAAAATCAGATTATTCCTCGATGGCTGCATGTTAGCGACCATGTGTTTCAGTCTTTATAGGTTTACCAGAGCGACTCTTGGATCCTCCCGGTTAATTCGTCTGCTTGTTAGAGACGGTAAGTCATCATCATCCAACCGCTTCGTTATTCTGATGGAATTCCAAGCTATTTTGTTTTACGTCGTGAGTTCTTAAACTAGCGGGCTCTCGAATATCCATTCAACATTTATGCAGGCGACATTATTTTATAACTTTTTTTTCATTGCTTGTTGGTGCGTCGTTCTTCAAGTCTCGTCGTAACCCTTTTAACGTGAGACCACGATCAGGTTTGAATATGGCCAGGTGAGGAATCGCACCAGACACTCCTTATCGAGAAGTTGGAGCTAAAGATACACTGCAAAGGATCCGAGAACCATTCTCCCGATCTTGTGAGAGAACCAGTGACACGCCTTGCACCGTTTCTGAATTGTCAGCGCCACAGAATTACGTACCCGTTCCTCACCGTGACCGGACAACGTCTCATTCTCAACCTGCGCCACTTCCAATGGGACGGGGATTCGACAAGTGACTTCAGCCGGGAAGTAAATAGGCAAATAGCAGTAATGGCCGCTGAGCCGGATGAAGCCGAACTGAGGCAGGGACTCGAAGGGTCGGAGAGTGGCTCTTCTGTTTGATCACGAAGATCGGAGGCGTGGCATCCACAACCAACCAAGTAATCTGCAACATGGCACGCTCGCAGGGATCGGTATGTTAGAGACACGGGTGGGATATCCAACACCTATAACTTGTATTTTCGGGGTTGCGTTGTTATATGCTCCATATAGGTGGATGTCGTCCCACAGAACAGAAGCAGCGAGTTCCAGGTTACTATACATCGATAGTTGGTCGCAAGATGACGTCAGTAGCTTCCTTGCGTCTATGTCCGAGCTTATTCCCGGTTTGTCACGACTTTCTCATTTTCATTTTCTTGAACCACACTTGAACTTTACTTTTGCTGGTTGATTCGCATTCGGGACGGACTATCTCAATTGGTATAAGTGGGAGTAGCCCAAAGTGTAGCAATGCCGTCAATTGGAAAAGCGAAATAGGTACAAAATATAGCAATTAGTACATATTTTAAAAGTGCCCCGCTGGTGCGTCGAAAGATCTCGAATGACCGCATTCTGATCCACGCATCCGGTAAGTGTGTGGCGACCTTGATCAGCTCGTTGGACTTGTGACTAACACGCTGATCTCGCCCGTCTCGACTGTAGTCCTCACCTTACACGTGGTAGTAAGTTAGTAGTGCAGGCCCCTGCTTGAATAGTTCGGCGGTTAGGCCAGTGGCATCCTACCGAAGCACGTGAGCTAGCGTTAACTCTCTTCACTTTCCCCATTATACTTGGTTGGTACTCAGAATACTTTAATTTAGGAAAATCTGCACTGGCTGTCAGGGAATGACACCTGATATTGACATCGTGACAGTAGGGCCGTAATGTCCCAATCAATATGAATGGGTTGGGAGCCTTCGGAAAATTCCTGACGAACAAAGTCCAATGATAATTGCACAGGTGATAACATACTCCCATATACAGACTGAACTGTACCCGTATAGCGAAGCTCGTGCCTGCGTAAGTGACCCTGACCGATTCAATTGGTCTATGGCTCAGCCGCATTCCTTGATTTACATAATATGTCTCCCTATTACTTATCCCAAAAATCTTTACGGCTCGCCGAGGATGCCTACAACGCCCCGGAGTAACCCGGAAGTGAAACTGCCAAGTGTGCTTTCTCGTTGCTTCAAGATCGCTCTGTTCGTTCGAGATCACATTGGGCTTGGTCCGCTAGATCACCCATGTCAGTACCCCCAATATTGTTAGGTCAGATCTTCACTCGCAAGTAAGTGGTTCCAGTCATCGCGATACTCAATTCATTCCATCCAGACTGTTCGCTTTTGCAGGAAATACGCTACTCGTCTATGACTACCTCCTGACACTTCCGCTCGAGGTAAATGTTTTGCAGCACCATTTGCTCGGCTCATCTAAGACATATTGCGATAGGTAACACACATCTGGAATGAACCGTGGACTTCCGCCAAATTGCTCTTCTTGATCAACCGGTATGGCAACTTACTTGGACAGACGTTCATCATGATGGAAGAAACCGGACTTCTCAGCCACGGCTCCCGAAATGTACATTTCTCACAGCACACTTTTCCGCCTATTATATTCACCTGTCCGACAGTTTTGCATCGCCTTCCAATTGTATTGCCCATTCTTTGCGGCCTTTTCGGGGGAGTCCATCCGCCGTACGTACACGTTGTCCAAAAATGCCTATTTCTGACGACTGCACAGTTTTTGTTTTGATCCGTACTTGTGCAGTCTTGAGATGCAGCCGCCGTACGGCATGGGCGGTAAATGCTCTCTATATTCTTTATGCCACAGGTGTCTACGTGGCGTCAACCTACATGTTGGCAATGAGCATAAATTGTGAGCAATGTATCGTCTTTCGAAATTATCAAAATTTACATTTGAATTGTTTGCTAGTCGTCGAATTCGAATATCTTGATCAGCTTGGCCTATGCATTTTGCCAATGCCTCCTACTTCGCCAGCTCCTCACATTAGTCTTAAATGGCTGTTCTGGTCTTTATCGTAGGTGAATCAAACTTGGATAATCACGCCCGTCTTTATTCACAAATTAGAATACTCCTCGATGGCTGCATGTTGGCGACTGTGTGTTTCAGTCTTTATAGGTTCACGAGGGGGAGTCGCGGGTCCTCCCAGTTAGTTTGTTTGCTCGTCAGAGATGGTGAGTAACATCCCCTGGATCGCTTCGTTATTCTGACGGGACTCGAAGCTATTTTGTTTTACATTGTGAGTTCTCCAACCAACGAGTTCCAGGATACCCCTCCAACATCTATGCAGGCAGCGTTATTCTATAACATGTTTTCTATCGCTTGTTGGTGCGTCGCTCTTGACGTCTCTTTGTAACCCTTTTCACACGGGACCATGACCAGGACTGTATATAGCCAGGTAAGGATTGTACTAGACACTCTTTATGACAAGTTGAGGCTGAGGATACACCTGTAAAGGATCCGAGAAACTTTCTCCCGCTATTGTGAGGACCAGTGACATGCCTTGCGCCGTTTCTGAATTGTCGGCGCCACAGATTTACATACCCATTCCTCACCGTGATTGGACAACGTCTCCTCCTCAACTTGCGCCAGTTCCGAGAGCGCAGGGATTCAACAAGCGACCTTAGCCGGGAAGTAAATAGGCAAATAGCAGCAATGGACGTTGAGCTGGACGAAGTTAAACCGAGGCGGGAACCTGAAGGGTCGAACAGTGGTTCTTCTGTCTGATCACCAAAGACCGGAGGTATTCAGGCGTCCGTGACCACCCAAGTAACCTGCAACACGAGACGCTCGCAGGGATCGGTAGGTGAGAGACACGGGTGGGATATTTCAGCAGCTGAAACTCGTATCATAGCGGCTGCGTCGTTGTATGCGCTACCCAGTGGATGTCGCCTCATAAAAGCGGCGAGTCCCGGGTTACCACGCGTCGGTAGCTGGTTGCAAGGTGTCGCAGGGTGACAGACGTAAAATGGATGTAACAATTGATTCGGCAAGATGCGTATGTATATTGACCCAAGGAAACAGATCGTAGTATTCGTATATTGTACCTGCAAGACGGTTGAGAAGGCACCGCCGGATCAGCAATATATGGCCTGTATCCGACACCTGCAAACACGCGATGCGGTTGTTTATTGGCTACAGGTCACGTGGTTCGCGTGAAACGGAGAAACATCCGCGATGTGGCGCCCAGTGATCTGATCCTACAAGGTCACTGCGTGGGGGTGCTTTGCGCGCGACGCTCGGGGACCGTCGTCGACGGGCGCGGTTGCGCAGAAAAGTCAACGAAACGCGTGATGTCCCTCAGGATGCGAATCATGCGATGCAATCTATTTGGATAAATTGGACGACTACGCACAGCGAGGGAAAGGGGCGTAAACGTAGAAAAGTGGTGTAAAATGGTGTAAAGCGGCGCAAATGGTGTAAAGTGGCGTAGAAGAGTAAGTGTAAAGTAGATGATAATAATAATGATAGTAATAAAGCAAACAAGATCTTCGTGTGTTTGTCCTTTTTTTTTTCGCCGCGCTTCGCTTACGCTCGGTGGACTTGAATTCCGCATGGCCCAGCGTCATTGTCGGGATCGCAGCCGTCGCTCGAGCGTCGCCGCGGTGTATGTACAATATAACTATTTCGCTGTATACACGCGCTCATCAAATTCTTACTTTTGGAGGTATAACATAGTTTATACCATATCTCCATGTGTATATACTCCCTCCCACCCCTGGAACGTGTGGAGACGGCTTTCCTCAACCGAGGAGCAACGAGGTGGAAAACCAAATTAATCTTTCTTCGTTGAACCAACGACGAACACGCATGCCATACTCCATACGGTTAAAGTAAGCACGGTACAAGTAGTGCGAGGCCACATCTCCAACAGAACGCAGGTCTGCATGACGGCTACTGAGTTTTGCAACAGTAGTGCAGGAGCTTGCCGCGTCTCCAGCTTACCACACGTCTCCATTCTAATTCGAAGCTGCATTTTACAATTTCAAATGCATCCCGTTCCCACCTCTTCGGAGGCCCTGCTATTCGTTGTCGACACGAGGCGACCTGGATGATCGTTCGCGCGGGAGTGACAAACTAGCGCAGTGGCGTCGGAATAACGACGCGTACGGGTCGCCCTCCAGGACTAGGTTAGCGGCGGAGATGATCCGAATTGAGTCGCGGAACCGGTTCGTCGGGCTCCGATCAACCTGAAACACGTTGAGGGGGTACAGCCCCGCGTCGATTGCTACACGGTCGCACGAGCCCGTGGTAACGAAAAAAAAGATAACGAAAGGCACGCAGACGCAGTCTCCCGCGACTACGCATATAACGTATCGCATCGATGGAGGAAAGCGCTGCGGAACGGAATAAGCTAGTGGCGCGAGGGTTTGCGATTGTGAAAATTAGTCTGGCTTTCGCACTTCCACGGAGGCCATAGTGGAGTTCCGATTTTTCCCTTGCAAGCTCGTTATTCTGACGATGGCTACACGGTGGGTAAATCATGTAACGATTCGGGTCCGAGTTGTCATGATCGTCACGGTCGTGTTCCCGCCCCGACGATGATCCAGCTGTTGGCGTTTCGAGACACCAATATGGATTCTTTTGGGACCCACTACAACAAGACCAAAATGCATATATTGGCGGAGCCACATGCCCGATGTTAGTATGCTAAATCCAGTGAAGGAGGTTGCACTGGGGAGTAGAAAACCATGGGCATTTTTGGTTGAAATCCGAGTCGCTTCCCCGGAGCCAGTGATCAATAGCAAATGCAAGTTGTCACCTGCTAAAGTGCTCGTCGACGGTTGTCGGCACCTTCCGAGCATCGTCACTTGCCAAGGTACATACGTACTCCAAGCGCGCCCCGTCAACTGGTGACGTGACATGAAGAAAACGCGATTCATACACCGGATAATACTATTATACACCTCGATCCTTTTAGGTTCCACTGTCCACTCCTTCCACCGAATCGATCCCTCTTCCCCTCCGGGCATGTCCAATCCATCTGTGTTTTTGGGCCAGGTCTTCACTCGCAAGTGAGCTTATGTGCGGCGCCCCAAATGCTGATAGCTTATTATCCGGTTCAGATTGGTGGCTTTTGCAGGAAACACGCTACTCGTTTATGATTATCTCTTGACGCTTCCGCTCGAGGTGCGCGTTACAATGGGTGTGACTTTGGTCTTTTGAGACGCGTTGCGATAGGTAGCGCATATCTGGAACGCGCCATGGACACTCGTCAAAGCCCTTTTCTTAATCAATCGCTATGGCAATTTAGTTGGACAAACATTCATCACGATGGAGGAAACTGGCTATCTGAGCCACGGGTCTCGAAATGTAAGTATATCTTATCGTGTTCTTGGTCGCCTGCGGTACTACTCGTCTCCTGCTAGTTCTGTGTGTTTTTCCAATTCTACTGGCCAGTATTCACCGTCTTTTCCGGGGAATCGATTCGTTGTGAGTACGCCGCACCGCAAAACCGCTTATTTCTGACAAGTAGCATAGTTTTCGTCGTGATGCGTACCTGTGCCATCTTGGGACTCAGGCGTGGCATCGCCTGGTTTACGAATACGGTGTACGTTCTTTATGGTCTGGCTATTATTGTGGTGGGGGTTACCTTGCTGATGGAGAATATTGCTGGCAAGTTTGATGCGTATGTTTTGGGCCATTTGTTTGATCTCTCAAACCCCGCATCACAGTCATACAATTCGAATACCTGAGTGAAATTGGTATATGTGTGCTGCCGTGGGGTCGTATGTCACACGCTCTTTTCACATTCTCGATCTCACTGTTGTCCAGCTGCGGACCTGGTACGTTTTACCTGTCTTCAAACCATGTCGAGAATGACCGTGATATTCTTCAGTGGATGTACTGGTTGCTGCAGTGAGTTGAACATGGATTGACACGCATCGTATTTAGCTCTCGTCACGGAATAGGCTACTTATCGATGGCTCCATGGTAATAGTCACATCTTGTAGCCTTTATCGGTCCATGGGGGGAACTAGAAGTATTTCCTCATCACCCCTGATCCGTTTACTTGTGCGAGACGGTGAGCCCATTGGGATCCCATGTTCGCCCTTTTGACGTATCTTTGGAGGCATTATATTTTATACCGTACGAATTTCCAGGATTATTCTGGGCGGCGGTCCTGATAGGCACACAGGCGACCTTGTTCCATGTGTCGTTTGCCATGGTATGCTGGTACGGCTTTCTGCTCGACACGCTAGCGTTCACTTTCTCACCATGATTATGGCCGCAGGTCTGTTTATAGAGAGGTAAGTGGATCGCGTGATACCACGGAAAGAGTTACAAGCTGACGGCACGTTTCCAAAGGACCCAAGGGTTTTTCTCCAGGTGTTGTGAGTAACACTACCAACGCGAGACTCTGGAGCTGACAGTCAGCACCACAGAATCACATATCCGGTTCTCTCCGTGACCGGACAACGTCTCGTACTCAACTTGCGACACTTTCGATCGCGGCAGGACTCCACGCACGACCTGAGCCGCGAGGTCAACAGACAAATCGCAGCGATGGCAAACGTGGAGTTGGAGCTGATCCAACTGGGCTCGGAGCAAGACACGGAACGGACTGACGTGGCGGACTATTCGTTCGACCGCGATGCTTATAGGACTCGGAGTGTACGAGGGCAGAGAGATGATGTGAGAGTGGGTGTGTGGTAGACAGTGCACATGGACGCGATGAATTTCACGACACGTTATACAATATACCACCCACCATAGTTTAACAAGGGACACTTTTTTCTCAAGACCATGGATCCATCGTTAGTCTGGTGACTGGCCCGCAGTGAGGTTGCCACATTGAGAGGCAAACCGACCATGAGGGATCTCTGTAGGAAGTGGCGTATGTTGAGCAATTGGTACACTGATCGTTGATTGACGGCTTGCTGGATTCTCTCATTCACAGAGAATCTGATTCATGTTTACTACATTTGTTGCTTACGTAGTTATCGGAGGCTTATCTATTTCCCACACACTTGTTTAAGTCCGAATTTGGAGTTATTCAGCGTGAATCCGCGCAGCCCGATAAATAGTGACAATTTTACCAGACGGTCCATGGTTCGCCCCTCCACTAGACGGGTCTAATCACCAGAAAAATACATCCTGCTAGAATCGCCAGTGTGTGTGTGTGGTAAGAGTCGTTCGACGTGATGATGTCGGCTCCAAATTGGCCAAGCGCGCTTCGCCCATTCTGAACTTGGTTAACTCTACCACTGCAGTGGTGAGATGCTATCTTGTTGGTAGAAGTCCACGTCGTGCTCCAGCCATGTTTTGCGTTCGCCATGTCCCATTCGTTCGTCTCCTCCATCCGAGTCCACCTTCTAGCCGACTTATAAGCGGGTCCTCTATCAAGGTGAGCCCTCCCCTTTAAACGTGGTGTGGGCCAACAGTTTGACGCCCTTGCAACCGTCCCAAGTCCCTGCGAGATGCCTTTCGCGACCCGTCGTCTCCCTTCCACATTCCCCCCGGTTCTGTCGGTCCCGCATCTCCGGACGAGCTCCCCGCGGAGCTCCACGCGACCCAGGAGTCCCCTCGAACCGCTACCGCCACCTCGCATGCCTCGCAACACGACCGGCCCGACCCTGCTGCGCAGGCGCGCGCCAAGTTGCTCTCGCTCGGATACGGCGCAGGTTCGCTCTGGGAGCAGAGCATCGTCTGGGGACACCACGACGCCTTTCGGTATGACCGCTCCGTATCGCCCGTGACTCGTATGTTCAACTTTCTCTGACAGGCACGTCAACAACGCCCACTATCGTAAGTCTAGCCCGTGCGCACCGTAACGTGCTCACCCTCGCTCCTCTCAACCAGTACGGTTCTTCGAGTCGGTAAGCCCCATCCGTCGCGATCCAAGGCACACGCATCTGATCTATACGTCCAATCGTCCAGGGTCGCATGCAATGGGTGATCGAGATGGGAAACCTCTTGGGCGGCGAAGCACGCGCGCAAGCCATGCTCGCCGGCCAGGGCGTCTCCCTCATCCTCAAATCTATCCACGTCAACTTTCGACGTCCCGTCACTTTCCCCGACACTGTACGTCTCTCGTGTTCTCTTCCTAACCCAGTTTAGAAACCGACGTTGCGTTCCCAGCTGTTGATCGGTCACAAGGCCATCGTGTCGTCGAGCCGAACGCAGTTCACACTCGCCGCCGCGGCCTATTCGTACGCACAGCAAGCAATCGTGGCGGACTCTGAAGGGGCGATCGTGTGGTATAACTATGATACCCTCAAAAAGTGCGATCCAGGTGATGAAACTTGGCGGGTTCTCAAGCACGTGATGGGTGCGGAAGTGCGAGAAGGTCATGGAAAAAAGTAGACAACGGGACTAGCGGCCGTGGCGACCGTTGGTGCAGCATGTATGCACTCAAGATTGCGAGATGTACGAGTTGTTAAATTCGATAACTATCTCGCCCTCTCCTTCGGACCGGGGACTAACGAGTCTCAGCTTCAGCCTTATCCGGAGTGTCGGCATGTCGCTCTGGCGTAGACGTTGACATGGAGACAGATGTTTCTTGAGATCGTTGAACGAGGATGTGTCGCATGATGATGAACATGACACATCCGACGGCACCTGCGACCTGCAAAACGTAACTAAGGGTGAAGCGGGCATATGGGAATTATATCCCCCGAATTGTGCAATGGTCATCCGTGTATCACGTACCCCATTGAAAACGGCGCCACGCCACCAGATGTATGCAGACGTGAGCAGCGCACCGGATATCGGCGGACCTGGAAGGATCTTGTGTCATCTTCGAAAGGTGAGATTGGGCTGGGGAACTTACCGATGAGACCACCGATCGCTAATAAATTCCAACGACAACCCAGTCAGAGTGCGTGCGCATATGAGGGAGTTTCACGAACGCACCCATCGCTGCACAGGCAACACCCATGCGAACCCTGTCGAGCGTACGGAACGTTGGTTCTGGGATGACGTTCGTATTTCGAAGGCATCTTACCCGAGCTCGGAGCGGTTTGGAGTGAGCACTGCCATAACAGGCGACCACATTGCTAAAACTGGGCGCGATTGAGCGATTCTGACGCATCCAAGCCTGGCCCGAGGACCGGCGCGTCGAAGCCAAGAGTACGTACATATTCCGGAGAAGTACCCGTACACGATGCCAAAGACGACGACGCCGGCGACGGTGTGTACACCGATCATCCCAAAGAGAACGACAGTGCACCCGAACGTGGCGATGATGGTCACCGTAGGGACGGAGAGGTACCCAACGAGCACGGTCGAGCAGAGCTGGCCGATGAAACTTGAGGCGTTCATGATCACGAGCTATTCGTCACGCCCATTGTCCGGCTTAGATTATCCGTCGTGGATGGGGATGAAGAAGTAACGACGCAACTGAGTAAAAGGAAAATGTATTTCCCAAGCCGTGTCTGACGGAGTCGAGTTGGAGGTAAAACAGAGGATAATAAAACGCCACGACGAAGATGGTGAGCCTGATGTACCGGTCAAATGGGCCTACGGCGCCGCTGAGAGAGGATCGGTGCGACGTACCCGAGGCATCCGAAGATGAACGCGCTGTCTCGGCCGCACTTTTTGGCGGCAGTAAGGAAGTTAGTGTGAGATTCGGAAGGCGCTGACTTCGTTCTCATCAGCAGACAAGCGATAAGTAAAAGCCCACTGATGGCTCGAACACCATTCGCAAAGCCGAGTTGACCATTGATCGTGTTATTCAACATGATGGGGTGCACCACTGCACCAAGATAAGCGCCAGCAGATGCAAACGTCATAATTTGTGCGAGGCGCTTCTCAAAGTGCTGGGATAGGATCGCCATAGAGGGGACATACAGTAACCCAACGGCACATCCAGACGCAAGACCCTGAGCTAGAAAGACCTTGGCGCCCTCGTCAGTTTTGAGGATGGTTCTCAGACAAGGTATACGCCTACCTGGTAGAAGTTGTTCTGATGTGCTAGCGAGAGCATGAAAAGGGAGAAAGCCTGGAGCAAGGATGCCCCGTAGAGGAGATGATAACTGGGCATAGTCGTGTCAAAATCAGGACAACATTTGATTCGTCCGCGAGCTCACAAATATCCGCGGTCATATAGTCTGCCTGCTACGAGCCCGAGGATTTCGAACAGAAATGCGTTTGTGCTCCCAATCCACCTTCGACGCAAAATTGAAACGGACGCGCATGATCGCAAAGTGGGGCGACTCACGCGATGGTGGAGGACGTTTCGTTGGTAATGTAGGTTTGAACGTAGATGTCTCAAGCGAGCCGGGATTAGGGTCCTCAGCGGGCGAAGAAACCTCTGACATACCTTGATATACTCCAAAAGAGATCGAATATCTGAGTTATAGGAGGTGAATGGTTAGCAAATTCGGATTTACAGACCGCGTCACCGGGCACACGCGGTGCGCTGAAACGGCTTACCCATACGTACAAAACTGGACGAGAAATCTGTTTAGAGACTTATTAGGCTCGTAGAGTTCGTGAGCGAGGTAGGGTGTGTACGCACGCGCCGATGGCAGTTGCCCAGCCTGAAAAATCACCCTCGGGAAAATCTTGTGGCCGCACGCTCGATTGTTTCTCCATAGGGGACTGGGTCCCAGTGACATCTTTCTCCTCTCTGGAGGACGTCCTCGACCGGGGGAGTTGTGTATCGTCCCCGGTGTTACTCATCTCCGATAGGTTGACTGTCGAAAGCTATTTGACGCTTACGTTCTCCCGGAATCTCGCGAGCTCGGGTAACTCATTGGTCGTCGATTATCGCTGAGTTACCCAGGCTCGCGATATTGTGTCTTGAACACTAGCCATATGTCATCTTGTTTTATGATGACGGTTCGGGGCATGAGTATTGGTGTAATTTGAGCATCATACAGAGAGTTGCCCATACCCGCGCTCACCAGGCTTCAGGTGACAATGTCCGACCCATTTGACCGCTGTGACTTATCAGTGAACAATTTGACGATATGTCACATTCTACAGTGCAGAGATGGGATGTTCCATCGGGGTCTCCCACCAGCTATTCTTCCTGAGTGCGGCTCTGACATTGGAGCACATGCACCCTTCGCTGATGCCTGCCTGCTTGGAATATTTACACAAAATGCGGTCGTTTTCTGTGAAAATAGAATCGACATGTTGGCAGTACATCATACCAGGTAGGTACATGAGGGCTCCCGTGAGACTGTGATCTGAAAATATGTACACGCTGATGGGTGCCCATTTTTATTTAGGGGCACGCTAAGATGTGAATACAACTTTGCCGATGGCATGGTGGTCAAACTTACAGTGAGTGCGAACGCTGCAGCCAGTGACTGCCAGTGAGTGTAGCCTCCGTTGTTCTACTAGGCGGAGATCGCCGTGGTCTGCCAATTTTGAGGTTGATCCAGTTCATGTCAAGCGAGGCATGTCATCGCTGTCAATCACTAACGTTTGAAACCGAGGCAAGCTTGACAGATCCCACAGGACAAAAAAAGATCATGACCACCAACAGGGCGCATGACAATAGGCGCTTCGAGAAGGCAATCAAGATATACAAGTATATACAACAGAATCCATCGTGAGAGTAGGGACCGAGAGCGGCTCCAACGAGTTTTGCCCCTCGGTGGTTTTTTGCACTTCGAAAGATGTTGATCCGACATTACAGATCCTCCGAGTCGCTGAGCCAGTGGCAGGCTATTCAAGTTTGATCATATTGTGACGGCATCAATATGACGGCACATCGTATCCCTTGACATAGCGGGTAGCTGGCGTCAGCGACAATTCTACGCACCGCCATTACTGGGCGAGGTACATCAGTTCTAACTGTGTAAAAAATTTACATCAAGCTATCAATAGCCCAAACTCCATGTCATCAGACCAGCCGCCGTTCCACCGCGATTCGTATGGAATCTCCGACCCTTGTGCTTCGCCCCGTGGTAATCCCTGTTCCATCAAGTTATGTGATCACAGGACCCTTTCGGAAAAACATGCTTCTTCTGAGCGAGTCCCGACAGGATATAAATTAGGCGTTTTTCGGCAAAGCTACTGGTAGGTTCAAGCACCCTCCTTTCCGTAACCCTGCCATGAAGAACCTGCTGCTAGGTTTATCCCTTTTCTCGACGCTCTTTTCACAAGTCTTTGCTGGGCTACCCGACTTCAAGATTTATGGTGTAAACCTTGGTTCATGGTGCGTGCATCAACTCAGTTCTCGGCTCGACTGTTGACCTCCGTCGGCGTAATTACTAGGCTTGTTCTTGAGTCCTGGATGCTCCCTCAAGGTATGGATGTCCTCCGTGTTCGATACGAGTTCGTCTTGACGGCGTTTAGAATGGGTCAACATGGGCGGGCAGATATGTTCCGATTGTTCACAATGCATTGCAACCGAATAGTAAGTTGAATTCGTGGTCCAATACGGCGTATCTCATGCATGAGTATCAAGCGCATTCGCCAAAGCGTATCCTACGACGGTCGACAAAAAATTTGCGCAACATTGGGATACATGGTTCACCGAGTCTGATGTCCAGCAGTTCAAAGAGTTGGGACTCAACACAGTCCGAGTACCGGTGCGCAAGCCTGTCAACGTCCACTCCATTTTATGAAATCACGTCACCATCTAGATCGGGTATTGGATCATCGAGGCCCTCCTGACGCCGGGAGAAACGTTCCCTCGTGGGGGGTTTTCTTACCTGGTATGACTTCTGGAACCAGAAATGTCTTCTTCTAACATGGCCCGATTTGACAGCGCCGTGGCCTGAAATGGCTCAAGGACTATGGAATCCAGGCAATTTTGGATCACCACGCACCGCCGGGTGTTCAGACACCTATGCAGCAATTTACTGGAAAGTACGTGGCCCAATGTTTGCATTAGTTCTTTGAAGCTGACTATACGTTAGCTGTACCAATGACGTTCAGTTTTATGTTCGTGCCCACTATACCAGTATCGATCATAACCTGATCTGCTTGCTAGACGCCGTACAACTACCACCGAGCGCTGATTTGGACCGCTGTAATGACAGCGTTCTCACACCTCGACCCCAACTTTGGCAGCGTTTTCGCCATCGAAGCTGTTAACGAACCTATCATGAATGCCGCTTTGACGCCGGACTATGGCGAATGTGGGTTCTCCTTCCCTCTGTTGACCAAATTGGGCTCATTCTATGTCCCAGTCCAGAAGAACTTTGTTGAGACTGTCCGTGCTGTAGAGTACACCCTTGGCATTCCAGTTCCTGGCATATCCTTGGACGTCTCTATATCGTCAAGCAACTTCACTGCCGCCCTTAGTGATGTAGCGTTGTCAACGTTGTTCAATTCTCAAGTTTCGTCGGCGATTCAGGATGCGATTCCTATGATCCTTGACCTCGGCTACACGCTCGGCATTCAAGACCTCTTTACGTCGCCTTCGTTCCAATGTGATCAGCCTGCGTTGGTCACCAAGTAAGACTCCGCATTTGCAACATACAGTGTAACTCATACCATTTCAAGCTTCATGGATGTTAATTGGCAATACAACAACCCTTCCAACCCCGCAGCGGCTGCGATAGGACCGCAGGCTTACGACAACCATTTGTACTACTCGTAAGGCGCTGATTAAGGCCTACGTATCTGTTACTCACGTATACAATCACAGATTCGGGGTAATGCAGCTTACGTGGTAGATCTCGTCATTGTACTTATTATGCCTTCCAGGGTGTTGCTGCTGCGAATCCGGATGCCTACTTGACGAGCGTGTGTAGTAAGTCGTCATGTAGCGTTCCAGATTGGTATTCGTGAACCAGTCGTGCTCTTTAGACCTACAGCGTATCCAAGCCGATGCCGCCCTCGGCGACTCACCTCTCTGGTTCGGCGAATGGGGACTTCCGACTCAATTCAATGCCACGGACGATTTCCTCTACAAGTGGGCGGATGCTCAAAAATGGGCTTACAGCAAGGGTGCTGGATGGCTCGTAAGAATTCATTTTTGTCTCATCCAAGGTCACCCCTCTCAACGAACGAATCCAGTTTTGGAACTTTAAGACCGAGATTTCGGATATGACGAGCGGGACCGCTCTGGCTCGACAATGGTGCGTGGCTCGAGCCGTTCCGTGTGCGTAATGACTCACGATCGCGCTGCGTTGGTTTTTAGGTCCTATCTCGAGGGCGTGAAGATGGGTTTCCTCACCAAGAATCCTGCAGACTTGCACAATCCCAATGTGTGCGCGCCATACATCAATGGTACGAACAGCACGACGTCATGAACATGTGTACATCCTCGCATCTGGGCGTAGTTGGGTACCTCGTGTTTGACAGGCAGTCGTCCTCTTCGCATACCATTTCCTCGTTGCCGACAGCTCCTATTTTTCCTTGTTTCAGTGCTTTATCTTTATGCCAGGCTTCATTAATACCTGAGCTACCTACACTCATTTATTCACCTAGTCGTTCCATTCCTTTCTTATCTCATCTCATTTCATCCTGTGAGGGCAAAAACAAATTTGCAAACACATTAGCACAAGTGTAGCTAGCAATCGACGTAAAAGATCCAACACCGGTTCTTCGGGTCCTGTTCTATGTGCCTCAGTGGCTCAGTCTAGATGCAATCGTTTGGTATACGTACTTGGAGTGAATGGTCGAAAGGCAGTGGTGGCCCCCCCTGTGCGCGAGCATCGGGACGCCTTGGCTATCTTGGCTCGTGCCGTGCTGCCCATTTTTCGTACTTATGAATCTCCATCATCGCCAAAGTACTGCATTCGTGAAATGAACGGGGAAAATGAAAGGAGGCGAGGCGAGGAGACTCGGAACCGATCAGTTCCACACGGTGCCGTGTCGCTGGAAGGGTTTCCCGCCCGTGCGTTGCGAGCGCATGCACAAGACTATTCAGCTCGTCGTTCCGTTTGCGGGGTATACCAAAGAGAGTCTCGCGCGATGGGACTCGTCTTTTACAGCCCCAACAGGCCCCAAACTGTAGGACGAACGTAACCAATCAACATTCTTGCGCCGTACCCACGCCGAACGGATTGTACCTGTACGTCTGATGCGAGGAGCAACGATCTGGCCCCTCATTGATGTGACATGTTAGGTCAAAGCGCTTTGCATAGTTCCTGGGCGCATGCAACTCGATGGAGAGGCATCAATCACGTCCATCCCCCAGTTCTGCTAGATGATGACCCTCACCACGGCTAGATACATTAGCATAAGTAACCGGGGTATGCGCGGAACCAGATTCGAAAAATAGTACTAGGTAGGGCATTCGGGTCGATCGAAGGCGATGATCCACCGGATGGTGCTGCAGAACCACGTTAGCAACCCGTCCTCTGAACGATTCGAGGGCCCGAAGATGGGTCATCGAAATCCGGAACATCGGGTATTCGAACGTTATGGTCGGTCGAAATCTGTGCAATCGATTATTGTCATCGCGTCATTATGTGGGTGGGTCCAGCCCACGATCGTGGGCAGCATCAGTCACTCCACCGGAATTTCCAACAGGTTACCTCGGCCCAGCTGCACGCGTAACAGAGTTTAGGAAAGAGAGCATTGTGCTCATAAACGAGCATATCCATGTGGTTGAATATACTTGAGAAGACTTCGATGTCCGAGTCCGCAGGGTGAAGCCCGACAAAAGCGCGATTTGTGTCGAACCTACCTATCCCGCATAACGCATCAGCATAAGGACGGCCTGCGGCTTGAACTGTCGATCACTAAACCCAAGGTAGCGTCCTTATGCGCTTCTTTGGTCTTTACCGGTGTTACACTGCAAACAGTGCCACAGTGGACTGTAAATAAGGACAAAATCAAGGGTGTTCTAGTCAATGATGCTTAGCTCCCTCGTACGCGTCTTTGCAAATTCGTCCTTGTATGTATTCCAAATTCTATGCATATCGGGTCAGATAGAATGGCACTTCACCGAAAATGCTACACCAACCGAGTCAGCTCCGCAATGTACAGTGTTTGCACCCGGGTCACTTCCTCGATCGACGGCTTATCACATTGCAGGACATGTATTGGCCGGCCAACTATAGATTTCACTGTATCGCATACGGGATTTCAAAGTCACGATACAACTTACTAACTGATACAATCCTTCGACGATAGGGCATTAGTCCCAAATTATCTGCGGACAAAGTTCAGCTCACGTATCGAGGGTTGGTGTAAGGCGTACAATTTAGTAATCCACGCCCATGGAATAATGGCAGTGTAAATCCGAACATGCTTTGGAACCTCTTTTGCAAAGCATAAATGGTGGTGCCCTTCTCATTTGGCATTTGCTCGTAGATCTAGAGAAACAGTGAGACCAACAAATCCAAGCTTTCCACCGAATCGGGAACATACATCATTCTCGCCAAAGGAGAACACAGGTACCAGGTCAGCTCTGATGACGCAGGCATGAGCAAGGGGTGAATATCATATTCCGTACGGTGATTTACCCATGTTGAATTGCAATCTTTATGAAGCCTAGCCTACGGGTTCGTGAGTATAAGGACGACTTTAGCCTTTTCCCAACTCACCTCCTTCTCAATGTGAGATCTGCGGTACCTGGACGAGCACTCAAGCTTTCTGCAGCACCACCAACGACGATAGCGATGGCGTGTCCAGCTCCACGTTTTAATATGTTGGAACATGATTGCTTAGAAACACTGCTAATCCCTAGGGCCATGAGAATTTCGCGATAGAGAGGTACGTTGAAATTATTTGTAAGCGTAAGAAGATGGGGTTGGACCCCCGGAAACGCGAGGGAAAATCCAGTAGCTAATGAGATTGCTTTCAGCATAAAGCTTCATGAGATGAAGGCAAATTAACCTTCTGTCGCGAAGGTAGCCATCGCACCCCTGCAATAACGCACGTTATGCGTATTCTAACGAAAAACAAAAAGATTGGTGCTTTACATTCCAATGATACCTAGGATCAAACTGATTTAATGAAACATCAAGATTGTTCCAACTTAACACAAACCGTGTGGATGGTAACCAAACACATATGGTCGATCTGCGGGTAAATCGCATTCCTTTGTTGCGAAATCGTTAGACTAGACGGACGATGATCGAGGTTCGGGCCAACTCACTTTCATAAGTCTGGGCCAGTTGGATATGTCAATGGGAATGAAGATCAACGGGTTCAAGTTGGGACATACGAAGCAGGATAGTACTCTGCAAAGTATTTCCATATCTTCGAAGAGCGAAACCATGGGCTTATCCTTGTCCCATGCTCTGGGCTTTTGTCGATCCAATTTATCCATGCGACATAAATAGCAAGGAAAGGCCAAAGGGCCGGGATCGAGCTTGATGTGGGTATAAAGATGAGGGTGAGTCGGAAGCCAACGCAAGAAAGTGACTACGCACCATAGTATCAGAAATACGAATATAGAAATAATAAGCAAGGTGGACCACGCCGCTACCGCCATTGTTTGCAATCTACGTCTTCGGGGTATTTTCGTTGGCACAAAACTGATACGATGCGTCAATATTAAGATCATTCCTGAATGTTAACAGCAAAAAGACAACAGAACGAGCCACTCAACTCGATCGATGCATGTAAGGCGGCGACGGGACGCAACGGTGAAGGCGTTAACTTGGATAGTCTCTCACGTAAGGCCGAAGCAGACAAGCTTCGTGTTGACGCCGTCAAAGGGCGACCGTGGTCCATGTTTGGCGGTCGTCGCCAATCGCAAAAGAACGAGAGTGTTCAATTAATGTTCGATAGCCACTGCCTGGCTGCTGGGCTTGATACTGACAGAATTGGATATACACACGGTTTCACCTGTCTCCACTCGTCTAGTCACGTGACTTCGTTCTAGAACCACTTGGACCGACTGCACCGTCATATGACCGTGACACTAGCGCCAGAAGCCCCTTCTTTATATACTGGTCAAGACTACACTTGTACTTGCTATGACGATTCAACTATCAGGGTCTAGGCCTGGGACCCGTATCATCAAACCTCGGAACTCTGTCCCCGTTTCCGGAGACAACAGGATGATAGGGCTTGAGTTGGGCGAACTCGTTCGCATTGCAAAAACTTGAACAAGCTCCTATGTCCAGCTCAACGGCAGGATATGGAAAGGGAATCGACATGGGATGGGGTACACAGATGGAACTAAGGGGTACGCTTACACAATTCGAATTCGACTGCAATGCTTTTATTCATTTCATTGTGGACGGGGTACTTACCAGGATGTGCACTGTTGTACACAGGTCATGCCATAAATTGGGACGTGATGCAACGGTGGCAGACGTCGTTAACCGATCGGATGGGAACTATAAACCCACTACCTGCCTGCTTGCAGAGTTGGCATGGACCACTTCGAAGAAGACGCGGTAGAATCGACGGTCAAGTAGGACACGTCGCCGAGTCTAATGCAAATTTTGTCGGCCACCTGCTTGTGTTGGGGTTCACAGGGTGGATACCTGCACGGAGTCGGAGTGACCTCTTGCGTGTCGAACTTGGCAATCTTTAAACTGGTCTTTGAGATGGTCCAAGAAAAGCCTTCTAGAAGTCAGAGGAAAAATATGGGGTCGTTCCTAGAGAGGCCCTTGGGTTGGATAGTGTCAGACTCAAACGAGAAGGCAGATAGGAGTGATGAAGGCGGATGCCAGCTGGGTCGGGGGACCTGAGTCTGGTGGAACTTTACCAGGGAAGTGCCGGCAGTGAATATGCCGGTGATTTCTGGAGGATTTGTGTAACGAACTAGTAGGAACCTCGACGTCTGCATAGTAGTATGTGGTAGCTGAGTTTGTTTGAATGTTTGGATTACGTAGTGCCCATAATAGCGCTTGGCCAGCACTGTGATGCGCTTGTGGCTGACATGGCACTTCGCGTCCATTGCTTGGCGAATACGAATGTCAGTAACGATGTGCATATCCCGAGTGGGGTTTCTGGTTGACGACTCGTTGACCGGGGGCGCGCTCGCAAGCCGACTCGCTCATCCCTCGCTGCCCTTCATTACTCGTTGGCGGCTGTCCAATGGGTTCCGGTTCCTGATGTGGCAGACACTGCCGTAATATCAATGCACGAGGCTATAGGGTACGTCTCATGGTCGGTGTTTTTCACCATCCCTGATTCATACGCCAGCAGAAGTTATAGAACACCAGGAGAATCAAATGCCACTGGGCTCGGTGGACGCTCGCTTCCAACAAATTCTCAACGAGATCGTGACTATTTCACAAGAAATTCGCGTCTCCGCACTGTCACATGTGAACAGCCAGAACTGCAATGTTTTCGAAAAGCTCCACCGCCAACTGGAAACGATACACGTATCCGCTAGCATCGTGGTCGCCATAACCAAGGCGTCCCTCACTGATCACGCGATTGATGATCGTTTGATGGATTGGCTCACTAGCGGGGAGCCGCGCTCGTGTTTGGGCAAGTTGAACGATATGGGTGACATGCTGAGGCCAATCAACCATGCTCGACTGGCCCTGGCGCCTGGTAGATCCCTCAGACTTGCCGAAGATCCACTTAACGCAACCATGGTCTTGTTTGAAAAGCACAGAGACATTTTCCACTTCCTAATTACTACTGATATCTGGTAAGCCTTAAGCGTGTCTCAGTATGCATTTGACTCTCCTTCAGGAATTGCGAGAGCCTTTCTCATCTTCGACCAGAAGTACCTCAAGTTGCGGCCTTCCCCGTAGTGAACCCTGAGGGAATGCGGCATGGTCCTGATGGGGATAATACGTATGTATTGTCACGTCGAAAAGCACCGCATAGTTCTCTGAATATGGCTGTGATAGTACCATGGTAGTGCATGGCGAGGTCGAGAGAAGTCGACCGTCGGACTTAGAACAGACAGCGGCAAAACGTCAGAGGGAATTGTTCTGTTTCGCACTCCACCCTGCTAACGATACTCTGTTACAGGGAAGAAACTAGATGAAGCCTTACGATGGCTCGCTGTATCGAGCTGCACGGACAAACACAATAATACACTCAAGCTGCGTCAAGAAGGCACCTGCAAGTGGTTTCCCAACACGAGCGCATACGAAAGCTGGAGGTTTGGCAGAGACCGCTTCCTGTGGTTACACGGAAATGGTACCGTGTCTGATACGTTGTGATTCATCCCGGTTGATATCGTGTTCTCGCAGCGGGCTGTGGAAAATCGGTTTTAGTGTGAGTCGATTGTGTTTCACCATAACCCGCGCTGACTCTCGTAGTGCGTCCACGATCGAACACCTCAAAACCACCCTACGCAGGGGAGAAGTCATGGTGTTCTTTTACTTTGATTTCCAAAGCGAGCGGTCGAGCACATCTGCTGTCATGATGCGTTCCCTACTCTCACAACTCCTTTGTCACTTCCGCGATCTCGGTATTGACCCTGAGGATGTCCCGGACAAGATACTCGAGGGGAAGAGTAGAGGCACTCTATCGCTCAACGATGCCGACCAAATCTGCGAACTGGTGCTGCGTGCCGTGAATTGCTTCCTTTGGTACCCCCTCATTGTTATTGACGCACTTGATGAATGTGCCGACATTGAGGTACTCCTGCCTGCCATCGAAAAACTGAAGCTGGATGATGTCCGGCTATTAGTTACGAGCCGACCATACGAAGACATGATGGACCGTTTCGTGCGGTTACGGTCGCTTTCCTATCAGGACGTGGCAAAGGACGTGGCCACAGACATAGCGCTACATGTCATACGCGAAATTCACTCGCACAAGGAGCTGAGGGCCGCCGATATGAAGATCAAGAACGAAATACGCCAAAAATTGAATGAAAAAGCAGACGGGAGGTGGGTATCACTATCATACTGTCGATTTGTGACTCATTTCCCCTCCTTGCTAGATTTCGATGGGTGCAGTGCCAATTAGATACACTGAAACTGTGTGTGTCTGGGGCTGAGTTGAAGGAAGCACTGGAAAATCTCCCAAATGAACTAGAAACCACATATGAACGGATCCTTGGGAAAATCGACGAGCGAAGATCAGAAGGGAAACTCGCACGTCGTACCCTGGATTGGCTAGTGGTGGCTTTGGAGCCGCTATGTCTGGCTCAGATTGTTGATGGGCTGTTGGTTTATGTCACGCGACGAAGGATTGACTACAAGCCTCAGGACCTACGAATTGTCCTGTTGAGCACCTTGTCTAGTCTTATCTCTTATCACGAAGAAACGGATCTCCTCGTATTGTCTCACTTTAGCGTCAAAGTGCGTTCTCAACAGTCCTTCCCTTTTCAATTTCCACATCCTCTTCTTAGGAGTACCTTACCACTCGTATCACACTACCGGCATATCATATTGTCCCTCGCGAGGCTCACGCTGACGTGGCAGAAATGTGCATTCACTACCTCTCTGTCTTCCTGGAGCAGAAAAAATTCACCCGTAGCTATGTAATGCTATTGGAACTTTTCCCGATGATGTCCTACGTGCTGTCCTACGGTCTGAATCACTTAGCCCACGCAGATCCATGCTCAACGGATGTTTTCAAAGCACTTCAATCTCTTGGATCAGATGTCCGCTATCATCCTTCGCACTGGGATCGCCTCTGCGAGTTACGCGAGGACAATCTCCCAAGGCTCTATCCCCCCTGGCCGTCGTCGAGACATGACATTGTGCTCTACATCCTCATTGCTTATTCCTCCTCCAGCCTCCTCCGGGCGTACCTATCTTCCTGCTGCGTTCTCCAACCCAGAGTTGGGACAAGTGCTCTCGTATATGCTGCAGACCTCCGAAAGACAGAGCATGCAGTGGCTCTCTTGACGTACGGTGCCAACGTGGACAAGGGCGGTTTGATGATCGACGACTCTCGACAGTCTTTTCCGATTGATATTGCCATCGACCTCAGCGATGACGTGCTTGTCCATGAACTCTTAAAGAGGGGATGTGTAGTGGCCCCAGGGGTTCTTTCGGCGGCTATCTGTATGCCTTGGTGCAGCGCTCGGGTGCTGGTAAAGCTTATGCAAACAGACGAGTTTGCAAGATGGGCTCAGGAAATTGGCGACGGAAAGCTGCATCGCGCAGTTTTCAATAGTGCGAGGCCGAGCGCGGGGGATAGCAAGAAAGCAGACGAAGATCATGTCGCGCTGGCCCGCAGGTTATGTGAAGTTGGCGTCGACCTTTCTCCGAATAAGCAGTTTGGTTTGGAGTTGATCGAGCGAGCGTTGCATGCGGCACATACATCAATGCTTGAGTATTTGCTTCCGTCGAATGAACCACCACCCCCACGATTCCTTCTCGCCGCATCAAATGGGTATACTTCTGAAACTATCTCTGTGGTCGATTTCTTGCTCCGGCGGGGGGTTGACATCAGCATAATCTCGGAAAGAAGCAAAAACACCGCGCTTCACCTTGCTGCGACCTGTCCTTGGGAACCTCGGAGTCTGGAACTGACGAAGATGCTGATCAGTGCTGGATGCGACCCTCACGTAGTCAACCTACGAGGCGAGACACCATTCACTATTGCTGCGAAACGTGGATATCAGTCGGTGGTCAAATACGTCCTCTCTTGCAAGCCAGTGCCGCCAAACCTCTTATCAGTGGCTTTCCGGAATCACCTTACTCCCTACATGATTGATCTCATAATTTGCGACGATGCTGATACAATGTCATATGCTTCCAGCAATGTTCTTCATCTCGCTATTTCCGAGTACGATGAATCAACTTGTCTGAGTTTGGTCAGACGATTCATCGCACTCGGCTGCGATGCCAGTATTTGCGATTCTGACGGGAAGACTGTTCTGGAAGCCGCCGTCATGCGTGGCTACTGGTCGGTAGCGATGCATCTAATACTCTCCTGTGATCCATCGTTTCCCAGGAGTATCATCCTAACCGTCCTGCGGTGCCACGCGGCTCCGGATTTTGTCGACTTTTTAATTCACAGAGGCGCTGATACGACATCCACCACTTCTAATGGGGATACCATTCTCCATCTCGCCATTTCCGAGTACGATGAACCAACATGTTGGGACCTGATCAGGCGACTCACTATGCTCGGTTGTGACGCCACTGCCTACAATTCCGAAGGGAAGACCGTCTTGGAAGTTGCTGCCATGCATGGCTACTGGTCGGCGGTGGACTATCTAGTACTCTCCTGTGATGTGCCATTTCCCCACAATATCATACCAACTCTCTTGCAGTGTCACTCAGCCCCGGAACGTATCAGCTTTTTGATTCGCAGGGGTGCTCATGTGACATCCACCGCGTCCAACGGGGATACTACTCTTCATCTTGCGATCTTTGAGTATGACGAACCACAATGTTTAGACTTGGTCAAGGGGTTCATCGAAGCTGGCTGCAATCCCACCGCCTGCAATTCCAAGGGGAAAGCGGTCATGGAAACCGCCGTTGCGTGTGGCTATGAGTCGGTGGTGGAACTCTTACTCTCGCGCAACGTATCACTCCCCAAAAATATTGTACTCGTTGCCCTGCGGCACAACCAAACTCCACGACTTGTCGACATTTTGATCCGCAAAGGTGCAGACGTTAAGGCCACCATTTCTGCTAATGGTGGTACCATACTACATTTCGTCATCTCTTGGACCAGATACCACGAGTCCACGTGCTTGTCCCTGATCAAGATGTTTATTGGAGCTGGCTGTAATCCCACTGCCTGCGCTTCTGCGGGGAGAACAGTCCTGGAAGCTGCTATCAAGCGTGGCTACAGAACAGTAGTGGACCGGCTACTCTCGTGCAACGTGCCACTTCCCAAAAGTATTGTGCTGGCTAGCCTGCAGCATCGCTCAAGTCCGCAGCTTGTCAGCCTTTTGGTTTACAGAGGTGCCGACGTGAAGACTATTACATACGATGGCAATACTGTTCTCCATCTCGCCATTTCAGAGTACGACGAGCCGACTTGTTTTGACTTGGTCAAGATGTTTATCAAAGCTGGTTGCAGTGCTACCGTGTATAATTTCAGAGGGAAAACAGCTATGGATGTCGCTATTAAGCGTGGCTACGCCTCTGTGGTGGATCACTTGCTGCTTTCGTGCAATCTCCCGCTCCCTTCTGGTATCCTGCCGAAAGCAGTGCAACGCGGCGCAAACCTCCAACTGGTGGATTTTTTGATCAACCAAGGCGCGGATATAAATTCTACCATGCCTAATGGGGACTCCGTGCTCTATTTTATCATTGAAAGATGCAACGAACCGGAATGCTTGGCCTATGTCAAGAGATTTATCGAAGCTGGCTGCAACCCCTTGGCACAGGGTCCGCATGCGGAATCTGCCCTCGAAGCCGTCATGAAACGCGGATACGCCTCGGTCACCCGATATCTACTTTCGCGCATCGATCCGTTCCCCTCAGCCTTCGGGATCCTATCCAAGGCTTTACAACGGCATTGCATTCCCCAAATAATTCAGCTGCTGGTGGACCGCATCACCGGTGACCCCACCGTCGTGACCCAGTCTCAGTGGGATGCTCTGCTTCGGCTTGCCCACACCTCTTACGTCGCCCCAGACCTGCAGTCGATCGTTGAAGTTCTCAATACTGGTCGCAGGGTGAACGGCACCACCCGCAATGGTTCGACGTCCGTCGTCCATCCATTAGCCTAGTGCGTGCCGGCGTCCCGCTCCTTAGTGGACGTCCTGCTGATATATATATTCTTTACACCAGTATTATGATGCGAACCTTGCCTTGACCAACAAAGTTCTGGGCCTGCGGCATGGTAACTGGCGCCCACGGGTTGGAACTAGCCTTCACCATGCTCATTACAAGGCTGACTTGTCGTAACTTTCTTCGCGTTGCGCCCGGTGAGCAAAAACCCAATCTGAATCGCGTCTAAGTGATGCGTGCCTGTACCGAGTGAGGAGGACACGACGCATCTGTTGGGAGAGGATGAAGACTGAGTACCTGAGTGATCCCATGTAGTTGGACATGTATATGCAGTGATGAGCCTCGGCGAGAGACTTGTTGCGTGTCTTGTTATGTTACTGTGCAACTCGGTGATAGGTTAACCACGCGGGCATTTATGATGGCAGACTGACGACATAACAGAGGCAAGGAGGCCTGCACTTGTGCACAGAAAACATGCAAATGTGAAGGGTGTTAGTTCTAATGCTCTGCGTCATCGAGGGCATGGCACGCAAGGGATCAAATTCCAGACATCACGCAAGCCGGGAAATAGTGTATAGTACACGAGCATGGTATCAATTAGGGCACAGTCATAACGATAGAACATTCGAATCACTTGGAGTCTTCTTTTCGATATCATTGTGAACACGGGGAGGGAAACCTGCGTTGGTTTACTCGCCACCCAACGGTGCAGCCGCGTGGTTTGCCAAGACAGTAAAGAACTTGTCTTGGCCAGCATCGACTTTGGTAGCACCGACATCGGCGGGGATGTGAAATGACCCGAGCGCACCTGCTTTAGCCATGGATTTGGCAAGGAGCGAGACCTGTGCGAAAAAATCAGTAAGCCAAGAGAGAGGCAGGGCAAACACGCACATCGATTTTGACGTTGGGTCCGAAGTGTGCGGCGACGCCGGTGAGGCACTAGGAAATCGAGATAAAGTAGGTGAAGGGGAAAAGGGAAGGGGAAGGGGAAGTACAGGGGGGACAGACTCCGCGATGCGTCTTTCGGGACGTTGTACGCCTTTGAGTACGGCTGGACGGAAGACGATGGTGTCTGCATATTCGAGACGAGCGGGCGCGACTTCGGTAAGACCTTTGGATCTACGATGACAACAAATGAAGTGGATTCGTGGAAGCGAGTGAAGGAAAGACCTGCCTCTGATAAAGAAAGGACAATGTCGGGTTCGCGGCGCCAGACTGCCAAGGACGTACGGTCAGTCGAGATACGAGACGTGGGGAGCATGCACACCGAGAGATACACGACCCGCTGTTCGTGCATCGGATCGTCCGTCTTTGCCTCCTCGCATGTCTGCACGACATACCTGCCCATACCGCCGCTCGTCATTCCAACCACGTCAATCGGACCAAGGGACGCACTCGTGGTCAATCTTTTCAAACTGGGCTACACCCTTCGCGTTGACGCGCGTTGTGCCGAGCTTGACGAACACGACGTCCCACCGACCGGCGCGCAGGTTCGCCTTGCCGAGGTGTTCGAAGTCGATGACTTTTTGTTCGAGCCTGGAGGTGGTGCGCTCACGCGCAGACCGCATTCACCTACGCGGGACCATTCGTCGCCCGCAAGGAACTCGGCGAGGAGGTGTTGCCTACGGCGCCAGTCCCGCAGGGGAGGAGGGCTGATTTGTTGGCCTTGGTGGTTGCCATCAAGGATCTGGGTGATCCGGACCTATCCGGCCGATCGGCGACTTTGACCGGCCTATCCTACCTACTAGTAGTACCTCAAACTTGCCACCATCTTCCGTTCTTCCACTCCACTATCACTGTACTCTTTGCGGTCCATGTTTTTGACTCGAATTGGTCATCGATCTGACGGCCTCACCCTGCGCGGGTCCATTCGCCACAATATGCCCGCCCTGGCATGGTCGCTTATAACGTGTCGGCTAAGTGTTTAGTGCATCGCCTCCATTCGGACATGGGACAACGTCGCTTCTAAACCCTCACTGCTCTTTGATCTGTACAAAGCAAACGCCGCTTCTGATGCCACTAGGCCCCGTGGAGGTTCGCTTCCAGCAAATCCTCACCGAGATCGTGACTGTCTCCCAGGAAATTCGTGCCGACGCAATACCGCATGTAAACACCCAGAACTGCGACCTGTTCGAAAGTCTCCACCGCCGACTGGATGTAATACACGTATCCGCCAACGCTATTGTTGTTGCCCTCATGAAAGCGTCCATCACGGATTATACCATCGGTGACCATTTAATGGATTGGCTCATCAGTGGAGAGTTGTCATCGTGCTTGGGCAAGTTAAAAGAGATGGGCGACATAATGAAGCACATCGGCCAGAATCGGTCAGCCACACCTGCTAGACCCCGCAGAACTGCCGAAGATACGCTTTCCACAGCCATGGTCTTCTTCGACAAACACAAGGATATTTTCCGTTTCCTGCTCTCCCCTGACATCTGGTGAGTCTTTTGGCGAATTTTTCAACATGTTCTAGATGCTGTCATGTAGGAATTGTGAAACACTCCCTCACCAAACAGCGGTATCTACAATAGAAGAGATGCGGCAGGATTCGCTTGGAAACGACGTGTATGTGCAATGATGCCAAAAGGCTCATCATTTGTTTTTTGAACATGGCCACGATAGTACGGCAACAGAACATCAGCAAGTCAGAGAAAACTGTTCGTCACACTTGGAACAGGCAGCGACAATACGACGTAAGAGGATTCATTTTGTTTTGCACCCGAGCCTGCTAACAGTATCGTATTGCCAGGTCAAAAGCTAGATGAAGCCTTGAAATGGCTTTATGGATTCAATTGTGCGGACAAGCACAGTAGTATGCTCAAGCTGCGTCAGGAAGGTACATGCGAGTGGTTTACAAAAACAACCGCATACGAAAGCTGGAGGTTTGGCAAGGATTGTTTCTTATGGTTGCATGGAGCGGGTGAGGCATTCGATACTTTACGTGTCATCCTAGCTGATATCACGAAATGACACAGCTGGCTGTGGAAAATCAGTCTTAGTGTGAGTCGATTTCTTCACACCATAAGCTTATACTTACTCTTGTAGTGCATCCACAATCGAGCACTTAAAATCCACTCTACGCCACGAAGAAGTCATGGTGTACTTCTACTTCGATTTCCAAAATGAACAGTCAAGTAGCTCCGCTGTCATGATGCGATCCATACTCTCACAGCTACTCTATCACTTCCGCGAGCTCGGTATTGACCCTGAGGATGTCCCCGACAAGATACTGGACGGGAAAAACAAGGGCACTTTATCCCTCAACGACCTTGGTCAAATGCTCGAGCTGGTATTGTGTGCTGTGAATTGCTTTCTTTGGTACCCCCTCATCGTGATTGATGCACTAGACGAGTGTACCGATATCAGGGCACTCCTGCCTGCTCTCGACAGACTAAGGATGGATGACATTCGGCTATTGGTAACAAGTCGACCGTATGAAAATATGATGAGCTGTTTCCGAGCGCTTCGTTCGCTTTCCTTCCAGGACGTTGCAAATGATATTTCTGCAGACATAGTGCTGCATGCGAGACGCGAAATTGACTCGCACAAGGAACTGAGGAAGGTCGATATGAAGATCAGGAATGAGATACGCCAGAAATTGAATGAGAAAGCGGACGGAAGGTGGGTATCACCATTCATACAGTCGGTCCGTGGCTCACTGGTGTTTGCTAGATTTCGATGGGTACAGTGTCAATTGGATGCGCTGAAGCAGTGCACCTCGGGGGCTGAGTTAAGGGAGGCATTGGAAAACCTTCCGAACGAGCTGGAGACCACATATGAGCGAATATTGGGGAAAATCGACGAGCGAAGGTCAGAAGGAACATTTGCACGGCGTACTCTTGTTTGGCTGTCAGTGACGATGAAGCCGTTGCGCCTGACTGAAATTGTGGATGGGCTTTTGTTTGACACCAAACGAGGAGGGATCGACCACGAGTTGCAGGATTTGCGTACATCCTTGTTGACCTCTCTGTCAAGTCTCGTCTCATATTGTGAAAAAACAGATGTTCTTTCGTTGTCTCACTTCAGCGTCAAAGTACGTTTTCAACATTCCCCCAGCTCTACCACCTAATTCGTCTTTCACAGGAGTACCTCACTACTGGCAGCCGAATTGCGCTACGAGCATATCACATTATCCCCCACATAGCCCACGCCGACATGGCTCGAATGTCCATCCAGTACCTCTCTTTCTTTCTGCAACAAGAAAAGTATACCCACGACTATGTTGTGCTACTAAAATCCTTCCCGATGCTGTCTTACGTGCTCTCGCATGGCTTCGATCACATGTCCCACGTGCAATTCAGTTCAATTGCTGTCCTCAAAGAACTAGAACGTCTCGGGGAAATTGCCCACCGTCACCCATCTCATTGGGATCGTCTTTGCGAGCTGCATGAAGAGGAGCTTCGATGGCCATATCCTCCATGGCCGTCGTCGAGACATGACATTGTCCTTTATATCCTCATCGCCTATTCCTCTTCCAGCCTTCTGCAGACATTTCTATTTGCTCATTATTCTCCCGAACCAAGAATTGGCACAAATGCACTCGTGTATGCTGCAGACCTCCGAAAGACCGAGCATGCGATGGTTCTCTTGGCATATGACGCGCACGTGAACAAGGTGGGTTTGACGATCGACGATTCTCGCAAATCCTTCCCAATTGATGTCGCCATCGACCTTGGCAATGATACCCTTGTCGGCGAATTCTTGGAGAGAGGAGGCGTTTTACCACCAGAGACGATCTCAACCGCAGTCTGTATGCCATGGTGTACCGTTCATGTGCTCGCGAGGCTCATGCAGACCGACCAATTTGCAAACTGGGCGAAGGAAATCGGTGACAAGATGCTCTATCGTGCAGTTTTTAATAGCGCGAGGCCATGTGTGGGGGACAGCAAGAAAGTAGATGAAGATCATGTTGCGCTGGCCCGCAGGTTGCGCGAGGTTGGCGTCGACCTCTCTTTAGACGATCAGTTTGGTTCGGAGCTGATTGAGCGAGCGCTGCGTGCCGCACATACGTCAATGCTGGAATACTTGCTTCCATATGATCAACCACCGCCCTCACGGTTCCTTCTCACTGCAGCTACCGGCCACACATCTGAAATGGTCGCTGTAGTTCGTTTCTTGCTACGGAGAGGAGTCGATGTTAACGTTGTGTCGGATGAAAGCGGGGACACTCCACTTCACCTCGCCGCAATGTGCCCTTGGGAACCTCGTAGCTTGGAACTGACAAAGGAGATGATCAGCGTTGGATGTGATCCTCTTGCGGTCAACAGCCGAGGGGAGACACCATTGACTGTCGCATCTAGTCGTGGATACCTCTCGGTGGTGGAACACATTCTCTCATGCTGGACATTACCGCCGGATTTCCTCTCACTCGCTCTACAGAATCGATTTGCTCCCCGCACGCTTGACCTCATAATTCAGCAAGGCGCCGATGCGAAGCGAACCGCATCTAATGGTGACACTGTTCTTCATCTAGCTGTTTACAAGTACGATGAATCGACATCTTTGACCTTGCTCAAGAAGTTCATCGAAGCGGGCTGCGATCCTACTGCTTGCAACTCCGAAGGGAAAACAGTCTTGGAGGCAGCTATCGAGCGGGGCTTCAGTTTGGTTGTGGAACAGCTACTCCTGTCCAACGTGCAACTTCCTCTGAATATTATACCAACTGTCCTGCAGCGTCATGTGGCTCCGGAGGTTATCGACACTCTGATTCGTGGAGGCGCCGATGTGAAGTCAATTGCATCCAATGGGGACACTATTCTCCATCTTGTCATTTCTAATTATGATGAATCGATGTCCCTGGACTTGCTCAAGATGTTCATCGAAGCTGGCTGCGATCCCACTGCTCGCAACTCCAAAGGGAAGACAGTCCTAGAAACCGCCATCGAGTGTGACTACAGCTCGGTGGTGGAACAGCTACTCAGGAATCCGCAACTTCCTCCAAACATCATACAAACCGTCCTACAGCGTCGTGTGGCTCCGCATGTTATCGACACGCTGATTCGTGGAGGTGCTGACTTGAAGTCAATTGCATCCAATGGGGACACTTTTCTCCATCTTGCCATTTCCAATTACAACGAATCGACGTCTTTGGTCCTGCTGAAGAGGTTCATCGAGGTTGGCTGCGATCCCACTGCCTGCAATTCCTATGGGAAAACAATCTTGGAGGTTGCCATCGAACACGGTTACAGTTCGGTAGCGGAACATCTACTCTTGTCTAACGTGCTACTTCCTCCAAATATCGTACCATTCAGCTTGCAGAATCAATCAACTCCACGACTTGTCAAGATTCTGATTCGCCGAGGTGCTAATGTGACGTCCACCACATCCAATGGGGACACCGTTCTCCATTTGGCCATTTACAAGTATGACGAGTTGACGTCTTTGATGTTACTCAAGACATTCGTCAGAGCTGGCTGCAATCCCACTGCCTGTGATTTCGTGGGGAAAACAGTTATGGAAGCTGCTATCGAGCGGGGCTACAGGCTGGTAGTGAAACAGCTACTCGTGTCCAACGTGCAGCCTCCTTCGAACATCATACCAACCAGCCTACAGTACCGATCAACTCCACGGCTTGTCACGATTTTGGTTCGCAGAGGTGCCAATGTGAACTCCGTCGCATCCAATGGGGACACTGTCCTCCACTTGGCTATATACAAGTATGCCGAATCAACGTCTTTGGCCTTGATCAAGATATTCATTGAAGCCGGCTGTGATCCCTCTGCCTCCAATTCCAAAGGGAAAACTGTCGTGGAGGCTGCCATCGAGCGCGACTACAGGTCGGTAGCGGAACACTTACTCTTATGCAACGTGCACCTTCCTCCGAATATCTTACTGGAAGTCCTGCAGCGTCAATCGGATCTGCAGATTATCGACATTCTGGTTCGTGGAGGTGCCGATGTGAACTCAATTACACCCAGCGGGGACACTGTTCTCCACCTTGCCGTTTCTAACTATGACGAGCCGACATGTCTGACCTTGCTCAAGGAGTTCGTTGAAGCTGGCTGCGATCCCACCGCCTGCAATTCCAACGGGAAGACAGTCATGGATGCTGCCATCGAGCACAGCTATAGGTCTGCAG